>CAHIKZ030000611.1:67500-110000 GCA_903632075.3 Acanthosepion pharaonis
TCAGGGCGCAATTTTTCTCCATACATCAGCAAATACTAAGACGAAATTTGTGTAGACCGAAAGATGTTTTTTTTAAATTATACTATTTATTGACAGATAATATATGTTTTGGAGCGTGCTGTGCAGCGACGCTAGAGTTATTATATATATATATATATATATATATATATATATATATATATATATATATATAAAAACTAATGAAAAAAGTAAGTAAAATTAAATTCCGCACGTTAGCATTCCAGAAGCTCCTGAATGCATTCGCAATTGCGTAACGCTGTATTTCAATTTATTTCAGTTAACACCCATCATATGATCAACTGTAGGCACCGGAAATCTACATTTTTGTAAAAGATGTAGGTATCCTAAACTCAAAACTAGTAATCCCCAAGGAGGCTAAATTTAGTATCATTTGAAAGAGAAATCAATTTACTTTCATGTAAAATTAGCTTATAATACACGCCTTTCAACGGTTTTTAAGTTATGTCAATTTAATTTTACATCACATTCAGATTTTCCGACAATTATCTTAGGACTTCACGGATATAAGAGCTGAGAGAGTTTTAGAAATCCTAGTCAAAAATTAATATTGTTTGACAATGCTTCATCTAATCAAAATTCCAGATAATATTACTACTAATAATACAACTAGTGTAAATAAAGCAATTGAAATGAAGATGAAAGAAATCCTAGTCCAAAATGAATAATGCTTGACAAGGCTTCATCTAATCAAAATTGCAGATAATACTACTACTACTAATACTACTAGTGTAAATAAAGCAATTGAAATGAAGATGAAAGAAATCCTAGTCCAAAAGGAAGAATGCTTGACAATGCTTAATCTAGTCAAAATGGCAGAGAATATTACTACTAATAATACTAGTAAGTGAAGATGAACGAAATACTAGTGGAAGATTAATAATGTTTGACCATCATCTAATACCCTATTAAAATAACTTTTCCAGTAATCAGAAATATTGTTAGCGTAAATAAAGCAAGTCAAATTAAGAAATACATACAAGTTAAAAATCACTGACTAATAAAACCTCATTTTTATAATACATTATTGATATGCTGATTACAGTCAGAATAATTCAAGAATATATATTTTTCATAAAAATTTCGCCAACTTATTCTCATCCAATTTCAAAGTTCATAAAATTTCAAACATCGGATTTGTCGCATCTTTCTTATATTGGTACCTCGACAAATTCGCTAAAACTTGTGCATACCATGCTAAAAAAATGCCCCACGTTTAATAAAAAAAGAGTTATATCGTTAAAATCTTTGTTATTATTAAGAGGAATGGCCAAAGGCTATCTTGATTATTAAATTATCTTTTTATCTCTTTTAAAACAATCAAAATTTTGGTTAAAAATGTTTTTCTTGCGTCGGTAAGGGGGGGTGTAACAAAAATCAGTGTAGGAAATATCAGCGTTTTTTTTTTTTTTTTTACATATTTGGAAATTCTAGCAAAAATCAAATAACTGTCGGATTTTAATGAAAATTCCTGGACTTATTTACAAATGAAATTATTTTAGAAATCTTTTAGAAAATCTTGGTAATTTTTTTTTCTTAAATCTGTTAACCTCTACCCCTTATTAATTTTATGAAATTTCGAGTAATTAACTTTTGAACCGTTTAGTCTATATACGCAGAACTCTATGGAGAATCTAAATCAATTTATTTTTGTCAAACAGGACCAGTAACCAAAAATCTGATCTGGCTGTTATCTAATGAATTGTAGTGGGTTAGCAAATTTGTATCAGGGACAAAATACAAATTAAACTGGCCCTCTATTATTTTTACAAAATCAAATGCAACAAAGACGACGAGGAGAGAAATAATCAAATAGGCAAATATTTGCTTTTACAGAAAAATATTTTTATGTAACAACAATTACAAACGATATAATAAAGTTGTTTAAAACCCTTTAGAGTTCTTGGTTGTGTGATAAAGGGTAATATAAAAAGGTGTTATGCTGCAGATCTGGTAAGGAATTAAACAGTTTATGCTGATGGTGAAATTGAATGAAATAGATTCCTTGACTTACTGTAGAGTTGTCTCGCTTGCGGGGAAATCTGTCCCGGCTTTCCCGCGTCCAAGGGTTGAGGTTAAAAAATTGGGACAAAACGCGAGTAAAAAAAAAAAAAAACAGCAAGCTTAGAGAGGACAAACTCTCTCTTTTAGGCGCGAACGAATAAAGAAAAAAAAACTCCTGCTCGGTGGGTAACAATAAAAGAAGAAAGTGTTTATTTACATATACAGAAAAAAATGGGTAAAGGGATAAAGAAAATTAAGAGTGAAAGAAAGAGAAAATGTCCTTTAAAGGAAGAGAAAATGTTCATAACAGAAAAAAAGGCTTGCTCAAAATATTTCTCTGAGCACCTAAAGTTCTTTAAGCGAGTAGATTTTGTTAAGGTTTAGAAACACTCACAATTCTTGTAGAGTAGGAAAATTGTTGGTAGATATAGGAATCTTACAATTGAGTGAGTTTGTAGGTCGTCGACAGAAGTTCAGTGGGCACAACAGAAGGAGAGTTGAAGGGATGCAGCCTTGAATTGGTCTTGAATTGTGGGCCCACGTTCGTTCTTGACAGCCCTTTAGTAGGTAGTTCTTCTTTGGTTAAAAGTGGTTCTGAAGTTGACTGGAGATCCCTATCGTCGACCTCACAGACAGCGGGCTGAAGTCTCTCCGCCAAATAGGCAAAAAAATTCTCCAAATTTATGGAGATTTGGTAGGCTCCGAAGAATCGGAGACTTTTCCCTCCAAAATTGTTGAATAAATTTCCTGACCCCTTCATTAGTCAAAAAAATATATTCTTACCTCTGATAAGAATCAGGGCTTTGGGAGCCGGTTTTGAAAGTAATGAAAACAGGTTGGAGTGAACAGGCTGTAAAGTTTCCCCCAGATTTTATGGCACCATGGAAAGAATAATGGTGGTGGAAATCCTTTTTATATTTTCCAGCTCTATTGTTAGTCAGAAAATATATTCTTATCTCTGATAAGAATCAAGGCTTTGGGAGCCGGTTTTGAAAGTAAAAAGCGGTTGGAGTAAGGATAGAAAAAATAGCGAGAATGTGAACGTGTAAAATATTGTTCTCAAATTAAATTCCAACACGCTTCGACTGATATAGTTACGATTTCCTTTATTTTGGTAAGATATTGAGTGAGTAGGTTTCTGAATCTTGTCTTGGTTGAATTCGTCACTATTTAATTTGCATGCAAAGTTATAATAATTTTTTGTTCTTGTCTTACTCCCGGTTTTTATGTTGATGATAACACCTTTTATATTACCCTTGATCACATAACCAAGAACTCTAAAATGTTTTAAACAACTATAGATCTAGTAAGGAATTAAGCAGTTTATGTTTATGGTGAAATTGAATGAAATAGATTGCTTGACTTACTGTAGAGTTGTCTCGCTTCGACTGATATAGTTACGATTTCCTTTATGTTGTTAAGATATTGAATGAGTTGGTTTCTGAATCTCGTGTGAGTTGAATTGGTCGCTAGATGAATCTCGTGTGAGTTGAATTGGTCGCTAGATGAGTTGATGTTGAAAAGAAATTGAATTCCACAATCCGGGGTTGATGTTAATAAAAAATTAACTTTTAGCGAGGAAGTTGGGTTTCATGGATTCGTGTGACGAGTTGATTATTTTAAGAACTCGCTAAGTCGTGTCGAAGTTTCATATTCATAAATTCTCTTGATAACGTGGGAGGCTCGAGAGAATGTTCACCAATTTTTGGCGCGTTGAACTCTGAACAGGTCAACTCGAGGTCAACCGTGCGGACGTAGGCAGAAATATGACTATTATTTATGGACCAATCAGAAAGCATTGTTTCATATTGATTTGAATGGGCTCAGCACAAACTAAGAATACTTAGCTGTGATCCTCTTTTAACAGGTTTAAAACAGAGAATGTAGAAATCTAATTCTACAGGATAACAGCTCGAAACCGGAAATCGAAGTCAGGTTTGTCATATTCACTTATGCGCATGCGTGCCTTTCTCCCTCTGTCTGTCTCTTCATTCAAAAACATGAATAATGTTGTGGATTCCGAGATGAATTCGGTCTCCAATGAAGAACAAACGCAATAATTAAATATAAGAAATAAAATGTATTTACACAATCATACAAAGGGTAATACTGTTAGTAAATCCAGGAACACGGTTAGTAGCAAATACAGATAAATATATACAGTCTCGAAGTAGGACTTCCTTAGAGTCTACGTGCTTGTAACTGACTTCTACAAGAGGCTACCTCACACTATCTCCGTTCGTATATTCTCTCTCTCTTTCCGACTACCCTCACTGACTGTCTAACTCTGGGTATTTAACGGCAGCCGTCCAAGTAACACTGGTAGAGTCCACATATGAAAAAGGGGTGGACCCGATAACAAATAAATGTTCAGTTTTTTTAAATAAATTCCTACAAGCATTTACAAGTGAAACACGCCGGTAGTTGGGATCAAGAATGGCTCGAATTTTTATAGTTATGACCTAATTTACTGCCACTTCCCGCCGTCTCAAACATTTATTGTTAATCGCGGCAATAAAATAATAATGTTCTTTTTTTATTATCAAGTCGTTAAATGAATAGATGAATGTCCTCAGATCAAATTCCGATGATTAATAGTAGGTACCTCCACAAAAACACGATACCCAAGGCTCAAAATGAATTTTTAAAAATTAAAAATCATCAGTATCTGTCTATATTTCTGAGATGAGGTATTATGTACATGATTTACATTATTCGGACTATTGTACTCATCTTTGTTGCCATATTTATTACAACGTTTCGGCCTTTCAGTATCTGTCTATATTTCTGAGATGAGGTATTATGTACACTATTCACATTATTCGGACTATTGTCCTCATCTTTGTTGCCATATTTATTACAACGTTTCAGCCCTTCAGAATCTGTATATTTCTGAGATAAGGTATTATGTACACTATTTACATTATTCGGACTATTGTCCTCATCTTTGTTGCCATATTTATTACAACGTTTCGGCCCTTCAGTATCTGTCTATATTTCTGAGATGAGGTATTATGTACACTATTTACATTATTCGGACTATTGTCCTCATCTTTGTCGCTATATTTATTACAATGTTTCGGCCGTTGTACGCTCCGGCCTTCTTCAGGTGGTTGGAATGTCGAACTGAACCCTTTATTTCGCTTACTGGGGTAGACTGTTCTAGTTCCATGTGCTTATTTTCACTCTCTTTAATCCCTTGTGTGCTAGTGGCACTCCTAATTTTCTTGGGGTGAAATTCTTTAAAAAAATCTATCTATCCGTCAATCTAGGATTTTCATATGTATGTATGTATGTATCTATCTATGATGTTCATATCTATCTATCTAAATGTAATGTCATCATCTTCTGATGCCTTGATTTTGATCACCGACCTCCTCTTTACACTTTCCTTAAACATCCCTATTTTCTCTTACTTTCACTCTCCATAACCCCTGGCTTGATAATGACACTCCTGCTTTCCTTGGGGTGAAATACTCAAGGAAAGAAAATTCATATCTATCTATCTAGGTTTTTCATATCTATCTATCAATCTATCTATCTTTTCCATATCTATCTATCTATCTATCTATCTATCAAAATGTAATGTCATCATCTTCTGATGCCTTTATCTTGTTCCCTGTCCTTCTCTTTAGCCTTTCCTTAAACACCCCTCTTATCTCTTACTTTTACTCTCTGCAACTCCTCTGTATTTACTCTTACCTTCACTCTCTGTAACTCCTCTCTATTTACTCTTACCTTCACTCTCTGTAACCCCTTGCATGCTAGTGGCATTCCTGCCTTGCTTGGGGTAAAATGCTTAAGGAAAATAAATTCATATCTGTCTATCTCAGTCACTTCATTATTTATCCCGATCTCTTCATATCTATCTATCTGTCTATCTCAGTCACTTCATTATTTATCCCGATCTCTTCATATCTATCTGTCTCAGTCACTTCATTATTTATCCCGATCTCTTCATATCTATCTGTCTATCTCAGTCACTTCATTATTTATCCCGATCTCTTCATATCTATCTGTCTATCTCAGTCACTTCATTATTTATCCCGATCTCTTCATATCTATCTATCCGTCTATCTCAGTCACTTCATTATTTGATCTCTTCATATCTATCTGTCTGTCTATCTCAGTCACTTCATTATTTATCCCGATCTCTTCATATCTATCTATCCGTCTATCTCAGTCACTTCATTATTTATCCCGATCTCTTCATATCTATCTATCTGTCTATCTCAGTCACTTCATTATTTATCCCTGATCTCTTCATTATCTATCTATCTGTCTATCTCAGTCTATCTAGTCTTCATTATTTATCCCGATCTCTTCATATCTATCTATCCGTCTATCTCAGTCACTTCATTATTTATCCCGATCTCTTCATATCTATCTATCCGTCTATCTCAGTCACTTCATTATTTATCCTCCTGATCTCTTCATATCTATCTGTCCGTCTACCTCAGTCTTCATTATTTATCCCGATCTCTTCATATCTATCTGTCTATCTCAGTCACTTCATTATTTATCCCGATCTCTTCATATCTATCTATCCGTCTATCTCAGTCACTTCATTATTTATCCCGATCTCTTCATATCTATCTATCTGTCTATCTCAGTCACTTCATTATTTATCCCGATCTCTTCATATCTATCTATCCGTCTATCTCAGTCACTTCATTATTTATCCCGATCTCTTCATATCTATCTGTCTATCTCAGTCACTCTTCATTCATTATTTATCCCGATCTCTTCATTATTTCTTATCTATCTGTCTATCTCAGTCACTTCATTATTTATCGATCTCTTCATATCTATCTATCTGTCTATCTCAGTCACTTCATTATTTATCCTCGATCTCTATTTATCTGTCTATCTCTCATCATTATTTATCCTAGATCTCTTCATTATTTATCCTATCGATCTTTCATATTATTTATTCAGATCTATCTATCTGTCTATCTCAGTCACTTCATTATTTATCCGATCTCTTCTTCTATCTATCTGTCTATCTCAGTCACTTCATTATTTATCCGATCTCTTCATATCTATCTATCTGTCTATCTCAGTCACTTCATTATTTATCTTCCTGATCTCTTCATCATTATCTTATCTATCTGTCTATCTCAGTCACTTCATTATTTATCCCGATCTCTTCATATCTATCTATCTGTCTATCTCAGTCACTTCATTATTTATCCCGATCTCTTCATATCTATCTATCTGTCTATCTCAGTCACTTCATTATTTATCCCGATCTCTTCATATCTATCTGTCTGTCTATCTCAGTCACTTCATTATTTATCCCGATCTCTTCATATCTATCTGTCTATCTCAGTCACTTCATTATTTATCCCGATCTCTTCAGATCTATCTATCTGTCTATCTCAGTCCTTATTTTATCTATCTCTATCTGTCTATCTCAGTCACTTCATTATTTATCCCGATCTCTTCATATCAATCTATCCGTCTATCTCAGTCACTTCATTATTTATCCCGATCTCTTCATATCTATCTGTCTATCTCAGTCACTTCATTATTTTTATCTATCTATCTCTCAGTCATTATTTATCCCGATCATATCTATCTGTCTATCTCAGTCACTTCATTATTTATCCCGATCTCTTCAGATCTATCTATCTGTCTATCTCAGTCACTTCATTATTTATCCCGATCTCTTCATATCTATCTATCTGTCTATCTCAGTCACTTCATTATTTATCCCGATCTCTTCATATCTATCTATCTGTCTATCTCAGTCACTTCATTATTTATCCTGATATCTTCATATCTATCTATCTGTCTATCTCAGTCTTCATTATTTATCCCGATCTCTTCATATCTATCTGTCTATCTCAGTCCTTCATTATTTATCGATCTCTTCATTATCTATCTATCTATCTATCTGTCTATCTCAGTCACTTCATTATTTATCCCGATCTCTTCAGATCTATCTATCTGTCTATCTCAGTCACTTCATTTATTTATCGATCTCTTCATATCTATCTGTCTATCTCAGACGATCTCTTCATTATTTATCCTGATCTCTTCAGATCATTATCTGTCTGTCTATCTCTGTCTTCATTATTTATTATCGATCTCTTCATATCTATCTATCTGTCTATCTCAGTCACTTCATTATTTATCCGATCTCTTCATATCTATCTGTCTATCTCAGACACTTCATTATTTATCCCGATCTCTTCATATCTATCTATCTGTCTATCTCAGTCACTTCATTATTTATCCCGATCTCTTCAGATCTATCTATCCGTCTATCTCAGTCACTTCATTATTTATCCCGATCTCTTCATATCTATCTGTCTATCTCAGTCACTTCATTATTTATCCCGATATCTTCATATCTATCTATCTGTCTATCTCAGTCACTTCATTATTTATCCCGATCTCTTCATATCTATCTGTCTATCTCAGTCACTTCATTATTTATCTATCTATCTCATATCTATCTGTCTATCTCAGTCCTTCATTATTTATCGATCTCTTCATATCTATCTGTCTATCTAGTCACTTCATTATTTATCGATCTCTTCATATCTATCTTCTGTCTATCTCAGTCTTCATTATTTATCGATCTCTTCAGATCTATCTATCTGTCTATCTCAGTCACTTCATTATTTATCCTTCAGATCTCTTCATATCTATCTGTCTATCTCAGTCATTATTCATCCTGATCTCTTCATATCTATCTGCCTATCTCAGTCATCTCTTCATTATTTATCTGATCTCTTCATATCTATCTATCTGTCTATCTTCATTATATCTTCATCTATCACTTCATTATTCGATCTCTTCAGATCTATCTGTCTGTCTATCTCAGTCACTTCATTATTTATCTGGATCTCTTCATATCTATCTATCTGTCTATCTCAGTCACTTCATTGTTCATATCTATCTATCGATCTCTTCCTTCATTATTTATCTGTCTATCTCTAGTCATTATTTATCTCTCGTCTTCATTATTTATCCCGATCTCTTCATATCTATCTATCTGTCTATCTCAGTCCTTCATTATTTATCCCGATCTCTTCATATCTATCTGTCTATCTCAGTCACTTCATTATTTATCCCGATCTCTTCATATCTATCTGTCTGTCTATCTCAGTCACTTCATTATTTATCCCGATCTCTTCAGATCTATCTGTCTATCTCAGTCACTTCATTATTTATCCCGATCTCTTCATATCTATCTATCTGTCTATCTCAGTCACTTCATTATTTATCCCGATCTCTTCATATCTATCTGTCTATCTCAGTCACTTCATTATTTATCCCGATCTCTTCAGATCTATCTGTCTATCTCAGTCACTTCATTATTTTTATCCGATCTCTTCATATCTATCTATCTGTCTATCTATCTCAGTCCTTCATTATTTATCCCGATCTCTTCATCTATCTATCTGTCTATCTCAGTCAGTCTTCATTATTTATCTATCTATCTATCTGTCTATCTCAGTCATCATTATTTATCTTCTCTTCAGATCTATCTATCTGTCTATCTCAGTCACTTCATTATTTATCTATCTCTTCATCTATCTATCTGTCTATCTAGTCACTTCATTATTTATCTCTGATCTCTTCTATTATCTATCTACCTGCCTATCTCAGTCACTTCATTATTTATATCGATCTATCTTCTGATCTATCTGTCTCTCTCTATCATCTGTCTATCTTCACTTCATTATTTATCCCGATCTCTTCATATCTATCTGTCTATCTCAGTCACTTCATTATTTATCCTGATCTCTTCATATCTATCTATCTGTCTATCTCAGTCACTTCATTATTTATCTGATCTCTTCATATCTATCTATCTATCTATCTATCCGTCTATCTCAGTCACTTCAACATTTATCTATCTGTCTGATCTCTTCATATCTATCTGTCTATCTATCTCCAGTCACTTCATTATTTATCCCGATCTCTTCAAATCTATCTGTCTATCTCAGTCACTTCATTATTTATCCGATCTCTTCATAATCTATCTGTCTATCTCTAGTCACTTCATTATCTATCTGTCTATCGATCCTCTTATCTATCTATCTGTCTATCTCAGTCACTTCATTATTTATTTTCTGATCTCTTCATATCTATCTATCTATCTGTCTATCTCAGTCACTTCATTATTTATATCGATCTCTTCATATCTATCTATCTGTCTATCTCAGTCTTCATTATTTATCCGATCTCTTCAGATCTATCTATCTGTCTATCTCAGTCACTTCATTATTTCTCCTGATCTCTTCATGTCATCTGTCTATCTCAGTCATCTTCGTTATTTATCGATCTCTTCAGATCTATCTGTCTATCTCAGTCACTTTCATTATTTATCGATCTCTTCAGATCTATCTATCTGTCTATCTTAGTCACTTCATTATTTATCGATCTCTTCAGATCTATCTGTCTATCTCTCATCGTGATCTCTTCCTATCTTATTTATCCTGATCTCTTCAGATCTATCTATCTGCCTATCTCAGGATCTATCTGTCTATCTCAGATCATTTGTCATCTAGTCACTTCCATTATTTTATCCTGATCTTCATATATCTATCTGTCTATCTCAGTCACTTCATTATTTATCCCCGATCTCTTCATATCTATCTATCCGTCTATCTCAGTCACTTCATTATTTATCCTGATCTCTTCATATCTATCTGTCTGTCTATCTCAGTCATCTATCCGTCGATCTCTTCATATCTATCTATCTGTCTATCTTCATTCACTTCATTATTTATCAAATCTATCTCTTCAGTTTTATCTGTCTATCTAATCTCAGTCACTTCATTATTTATCCTGATCTCTTCATATCTGTCTATCTATCTATTTATCATCTATATCTATCTGTCTATCTCAGTCACTTCATTATTTATCCCGATCTCTTCAGATCTTTCTATCTATCTATCCGTCTATCTCAGTTCTTCATTATTTATCCTGATCTCTTCATATCTATCTGTCTATCTCATTTTCATTATTTATTGATCTGTCAATCTATCTATCTGCCTATCTCAGTCACTTCATTATTTATCCTGATCTCTTCAGATCTATCTGTCTATTCAGTCACTTCATTATTTATCCTGATCTCTTCATATCTATCTATCGTCTATCTCAGTCACTTCATTATTTATCCTGATATCTTTATCTATCTATCTATCTGTCTATCTCAGTCACTTCATTATTTATCGATCTCTTCATATCTATCTGTCTCAGTCACTTCATTATTTATCGATCTCTTCATATCTATCTGTCTATCTAGTCACTTCATTAATCTCTTCAGATCTATCTGTCTATCTCAGTACTTCATTATTTATCCGATCTCTTCATATCTATCTGTCTATCTCAGACACTTCATTATTTATCCCGATCTCTTCAGATCTATCTGTCTGTCTATCTCAGTCACTTCATTATTTATCTCGATCTCTTCATATCTATCTGTCTATCTCAGACACTTCATTATTTATCCCAATCTCTTCATTATCTATCTATCTGTCTTCTCAGTCTTCATTATTTATCGAAATCTATCCGTCTATCTCAGTCACTTCATTATTTTTGTCGATCTCTTCTACATCTGTCTATCTGTCTATCTCAGTCACTTCATTATTTATCCGGATCTCTTTATCTATCTATCTGTCTATCTCAGTCCTTCATTATTTATCCTGATCTCTTCATATCTATCTGTCTATCTCTCAGTCTTCATTATTTATCCTGATCTCTTATCTATCTATCTGTCTATCTCAGTCACTTCATTATTTATCCCGATCTCTTCTATCTATCTATCTGTCTATCTCAGTCACTTCATTATTTATCCTGATCTCTTCATATCTATCTGTCTATCTCATACTTCATTATTCATCCTGATCTTCTTCTATCTATCTATCTGTCTATCTCTATTTCAATGGTCCTGATCTCTTCTTATCCATCTGTCTGTCTCAGTCACTTCATTATTTTATAGATTCTGTCTATCTCAAAATCCGATCTCTTCATCTATCTATCTGTCTATCTCAGTCACTTCATTGTTTATCTGATCCTTCAGATCTATCTGTCTATCTCAAAATTTAGATCTCTCTTCATATCTATCTATCTGTAGGGATCAGTCCTTCCATTATTTATAAAAAATATCTGTTGTCTATCTCAGTCCTTCATTATTTATCCTATCTCTTTAGAAAACAACTTATTATTTATGGATTTCCGTATTTATAGTCAATTAAAATATGGATCTATCTGGATCCATCCGTGTTTTTACAAAAAAATATCTATCACTCTATCTATTTATCTATTTATGTCCGTATTTTATCTATCTATCTGTTCATATCAGTGTTATCTATCTCCAGTCTGATTGATCTATCTATATCTCTATCTATCTGTCTGTCTCAGTCATCCTTATTTTTATCTCCAAAAAAATCTTCTGTCTATATCTATCTATCTGTCTATCTCAGTCACTTTTAAAATTATTTATCCGATCTCTTCAATCTAATCTATGTCTGTCTCATCTTCATTATTTATCCGTCTCTTCATATCTATCTATCTGTCTAAATCACTTCATTGTTGATATCTTTATCTATCTGTCTCTCAGTCTTCCATTGTTTATCTATCTATCTATCTTTATCTCAGTCCTTCATTATCTATATCCTGATCTCTTGCGATCTTCTATCTGTCTATCTCAGTCATCTCTTCATTATTTATCTCAGTTTATCCCGATCTCTTTATCTATCTATCTGTCTATCTCAGTCCTTCATTATTTAATCTCTTCATATCTATCTATCTGTCTATCAGTCACTTCATTAATCCTCGATCTGTTTATCTATCTATCTATCCGTCTATCTCAGTCACTTCATATTTATTGTCGATCTCTTCATTCTATCTGTCTATCTATCTCAGTCCTTCATTTATTTATAATCTCTTCAAATCTATCTGTCTATCTCAGTCACTTCATTATTTATCGATCTCTTCATCTATCTATCTGTCTCAGTCACTTTTATTTATCCTGATTTTCTTATCTATCTATCTATCTAAAGTCCTTCATTATTTATCGATCTCTTTATCTATCTATCTGTCTATCTCAGTCACTTCATTATTTATTTTATCGATCTTTCAGATCTATCTATCTGTCTAAATTATTTATCCGATCTCTTCAGATCTATCTGTCTATCTCAGTCATTATTTATTATTTATCCGATCTCTTCAGATCTATCTGTCTATCTCAGTCACTTCTATTGTTATCCTGATCTCTTCAGATCTATCTATCTGTCTATCTGTCACTTCATTATTTATCCCGATCTCTTCATTATCTATTAAGATCTATCATTATCCAATATCTCTTCTATCTATCTTAGTCACTTCATTATTTATTCTTTCTATCTATCTGTCTATCTCAGTCTTCATTATTTATCCGATCTTCAGATCTATCTGTCTATCTCAGTCACTTCATTAAATCCTGATCATCTTCTGATCTATCTATCTGCCTAAGTCATCATTATTTATCTGGTTTTTCTATCTCAGTCACTTCATTATTTATCCGAATATCTATCTGTCTATCTCAACTTCATTATTTATCCTGATCTCTTCTTATCTATCTATCCGTCTATCTCCATCACTTCGTCGATATTTATCTCTAGTCTGGATCTATCTATCTTCATATCTATCTATCTATCCAGTCTATCTCAGTCACTTCAACGATTTAATCTCTTCATATCTATCTATCTATCTATCTCAGTCACTTCATTATTTATCCTGATCTCTTCAAATCTATCTGTCTATCTCAGTCACTTCATTATTTATCCGATCTCTTATCTATCTGTCTATCTCAGTCACTTCATTATTTATCCTGATCTCTATCTATCTATCTGTCTATCTCAGTCACTTCATTATTTATCCTTCATATCTATCTATCTGTCTATCTCACATCTATCTATCTGTCTATCTCAGTCACTTCATTATTTTCCTGTTCTCTATCTATCTATCTATCTGTTATCTCAGTCGACTTCTCAATCCTCTCTTTGATTCAATCTGTCTGTCTATCTTCAGTTCTTCATTTATCCTGATCTCTTCAGGATCTATCTATCTGTCTATCTCACTTCATTATTTATCTATCTCTTCTATATCATTCTAATATCTTCAGTCTCTCTTCTATCTATCTATCTAATCAGTCACTTCATTTGTTATCGATCTCTTATTTATCTATCTATCTATATCTATCTATCTGTCTATTCATTATTGTCGAATCTATCCGTCTATCTCAGTCAGTCTTCATTATTTAGATCTATCTGTCTATCTCAGTCACTTCATTATTTATCCTGATCTATCTGTCTGTCTATCTCAGTCACTTCATTATTTATCCCGATCTCTTCAGATTCATCTGTCTATCTCAGTCTTCATTATTTGTCGATCTCTTCTATCTATCTGTCTATCTATCTATCTATCTCAGTCATCTCTTCATTATCTATTTGTCGATCTCTTCAAATCTATCTGTCTATCTCAGTTCATTATTTATCTCACTATTTATCTGATCTATATCTATCTGTCTATTCATTATTTATCGATCTCTTCATATCTATCTATCTGTCTATCTCAGTCACTTCATTATTTATCGATCTCTTTTAATCTATCTATCTATCTCAGTCCTTCATTATTTTGAATCTATCTATCTATCTGTCTATCTCAGTCACTTCATTATTTATCCCGATCTTATCTATCTGTCTCTCAGTCCTTCATTATTTATCGATCTCTTCTATCTATCTGTCTATCTCAGTCACTTCATTATTTATCGATCTCTTCAGATCTATCTGTCTATCTCAGTCCTTATTATTTATCTATCTATCTATCTCTTCATTATTTAGATCTATCTATCTGTCTATCTCAGTCACTTCATTATTTATCTATCTATCTGTCTATCTCTCTTCATCTGATCTATCTATCTATCTATCTGTCTATCTCAGTCACTTCAATCCTGATCTCTTCATATCTATCTGTCTATCTCAGTCACTTCATTATTTATCGATCTCTTGGGGGATCTATCTGTCTATCTCAGTCACTTCATTATTTATCCTGATCTCTTCATCTATCTGTCTATCTCAGTCCTTCATTATTTATCCGGATATCTTCAGAGTCTTCAATTTTCTGTCTGTCCTCTATTATTTATCGATATCTATCTTCCTTCATTATTTATCTAATCTATCTGTCTATCTCAGTCACTTCATTATTTATCCCTGATCTCTTCATATCTATCTGTCTATCTCAGTCACTTCATTAAACAATAATCTATCTATCTCAGTCACTTATTATTTATAATTTCTATCTATCTGTCTGTCTATCTCAATTATTTAGGCACTCTATATCTATCTGTAATGGATCCTGATCTCTTCTCGGATCTCTATCAGTCACTTCATTATTTATCCCAGATCTCTCTTCGTATCTATCTATCTGTCTATCTCAGTCACTTCATTATTTATCCTGATCTTCATATCTATCTATCTATCTATTCAGTCCTTCATTATTTATCCCGATCTCTTCATATCTATCTGTCTATTCAGTCACTTCATTGTTTATCCTGATCTCTTCATATCTATCTATCTGTCTATCTAGTCCTTCTATTATTTATGGATCTCTTATCTATCTATCTGTCTATCTCAGTCACTTCCATTATATCTTCTATCTCTCACTTCATTATTTATCGATATTATCTATCTGTCTATCTCACTTCACTAAATCTCTTCATATCTATCAATTTATTATAATTTATCTAATCAAATTCTTCTATCTATCTATATCTATCTATCTCTTCTCATCTATCTATCTCAGTCACTTCATTATTTATCGATCTCTTCATCTATCTGGTCTCTTCATATCCTATCTCTTCTATCTATCTGTCTATCTCAGTCACTTCATTATTTATCCCAATCTCTTCATATCTATCTATCTGTCTATCTCAATCATCTATCTTTATCGTCTATCTCTTCTTATCTATCTGTCTATCTCAGTCACTTCATTATTTATCCATCTTCATATCTATATCTGTCTATCTATCACTTCATTATTTATATTTATATATCTCTTCAGTCCTTCATTATCTATCTATCTGTCTATCTCAGTCCTTCATTATTTATCCTGATCTCTTCAGATCTATCTGTCGTCTATCTCAGTTATCTTCATTATTTATCTGTCTATCTATCATATCTATCTGTCTATCTCAGTCCTTCATTATTTATTTGATATCTTCACATCTATCTATCAGTCCTTCATTATTTATCCTGATCTTCATCTATCTATCTATCTCAGTAAAAATTTATCCCGATCTCTTCATATCTGTCTATCTATCTGTCATTGTTTTATAGTCACTCTATCTGTCTATTCTAAGTCTCTTCATATCTATCTATCTGTCTATCTCAGTCTATCTTCATTATTTATCCTGATCTCTTCAGATCTATCTATCTGTCTAGGTCCTTCATTATTTAGATCTCTTTCATATCTATCTGTCTATCTCATCTTCATCTATTTATCCTGATCTCTTCATATCTATCTATCTGTCTCTATCCTAGTCTCATTCATTATTTATCCTGATCTCTTCTATCTATCTGTCCTTTATCATTATTGGATCTATTCAGATCTATCTGTCTATCTCAGTCCTTCATTATTTATCCCTGATCTCTTCATATCTATCTGTCTATCTCAGTTTCAGTCATTATTTTATCCTGATCTCTTCAGAATCAAAATTCATTATTTATCCTGATCTCTTCATATCTATCTGTCTATCTCAGTCACTTCATTATTTATCCCGATCTCTTCATATATCTATCTGTCTATCTCATCTATCTTCATTATTTATCCTGATCTCTTCATATCTATCTGTCTATCTCAGTCGTATCTTCATTATTTATTGATATTTTCTGATCTATCTATCTATCTGTCTATCTCAGTCCTTCATTATTTATCCGATCTCTCTTCATATTCTATATCTATCTTCAATCTTCATTATTCATCCTGATCATCTATCCGAGATCTATCTATCTATCTCAGTCACTTATTATTTATCCCGATCTTCATTATTTATCTATCTGTCTGTCTATCTCAGTCTATCTTCATTATTTATCCTGATCTCTTCAGATCTATCTGTCTGTCTATCTCAGTCACTTCATTATTTATATTTATCTATCTATCTATCTATCTCAGTCTATCGGATATCTATCTATCTGTCTATCTCAGTCACTTCATTATTTATCCCTGATCTATCTTCAATCTTCATTCAAATCAGTCTATCTTCATTATTTATCCTGATCTTTATCTATCTATCTATCTATCTCAGTCCCTTCATTATTTATCCTGAATCTTCATATCTGTCTATCTCAGTCACTATGAACATATTATGTTGATCTATGGATCTATCTGTCTATCTCAGTCACTTCATTATTTGGGGATCTCTTCATATCTATCTGTCTGTCTAGTTCTATCTATATTTATCGATCTCTCCATCTATCTATCATCTATCTGTCTATCTCTATCTTATCCTGTCACTACTATCATTATTTACCCGATCTCTTCAGTCACTTTACTATTTATCTATCATCTATCTATCTGTCTATCTCAGTCACTTCATTATTTGAGATCTCTTCATATCTTCTATCAGTCTTCATTATTTATCCCATATCTATCTGTCTATCTCTAGCCATCAGCCATTTATCCCGATCTCTTCATATTCTGTCTATTCAGTCACTTCATTAATCCTGGATCTTCATATCTATCTGTCTGTCTAACATTATTTAATCTCTTTATCTATCTGTCTGTCTATCTCAGTCACTTCATTATTTAATCTCTTCATATCTATCTATCTGTCTATCTCAGTCACTTCATTATTTATCCCGATCTCTTCATATCTATCTATCCTATCTATCAGTCCTTCATTATTTATCCTGATCTCCAGTCTTCTTATCTATCTCATCTGTCTATCTCAGTCACTTCATTATTTTCGATCTCTTCAGATCTATCTGTCTATCTTCAGATCCATCTATCTCAGTCTATCTCAGTCATCTTCATCTATTGTTGTCGATCTCTTTCATATCTATCTATCTGTCCTCAGTCACTTCATTATTTATCGATCTCTTCATATCTATCTATCTGTCTATCAGTCACTTCATTATTTATCCCGATCTCTTCATATCAATCTATCTGTCTATCTCAGTCACTTCATTATTATTTATCCATCCGATCTCTTCATTTATTTGTTTATCCGCTTCTATCTCAGTCTATCTCAGTCACTTCATTATTTATCCTGATCTCTTCATCTATCTATCTGTCACTTCATTATTTATCCTGATCTCTTCATATCTATCTGTCTGTCTATCTCAGTCACTTCATTATTTATCGATCTCTTCAGATCTATCTGTCTATCTCAACTTCATTATTTATCGATCTTTGCATTCATTTATCTGATCTCTTCAGATCTATCTGTCTATCTCTAGTCCTTCATTATTTATCCTGATCTCTTCATATCTATCCTGTCTATCTCAGTCACTTCATTATTTATCCCATCTCTTCATATCTATCTATCATTATCTTCAGAATCTTATCCTGAGTCCTATTCATCCTATCATCTATCTAGTCTATCCAGATCTCTTCATATCTATCTATCTTTTATCTCATTCATTATTTATCCCGATCTCTTCAGATCTATCTATCATCAGTACTCTTCTTTTCATCTCTTTCTTCTTTATCTGTCTATCTCAGTCACTTCATTATTTATCATCTGATCTATCTGTCTATCTCAGTCCTTCATTATTTGTCTATCTGTCAAGTCAAATTATTTATCCCGATCTTCATATCTATCTGTCTGTCTATTTATTATTTAGATGTCTATCTTCTATCTCAGTCATTATTTATCCTGATCTCTTCATATCTATCTGTCTATCTCAGTCAGTCTTCATTATTGATGTTGATCTCTTCATAAACAATTTATTATTTAATTTATTCATAATATCTAATCAATATTATCCAGATCTTACATATCACTATTTATCGATCTGATTATTTATCCTGATCTCAGATCATCTGTCTAGTCACTTCCGCTCGTCTTCAGATTCCTTATCTGTCATTATTTATCTGATCTCTTCATATCTATCTATCTGTCTATCTCAGTCACTTCATTATTTAGATAGATCTCTTCATATCTATCTGTCTATCTGTCTATCTCAGTCTCTTCAGATTATTTATCCTGATCTCTTCATTTATCTATCATCTGTCTATCTCAGTCACTTCATTATTTATCCAGTGATCTATTATTTATCGATATCTTATATCTATCTATCTATCTCAGTCACTTCATTATTTATCCTGATCTCTTCATATCTATCTATCTGTCTATCTCACTCTTTAGTCCTTCATATTATCTATCTGATCTCTTCATATCTAATCTGTCAGCTCTATCTCAGTCACTTCATTATTTTCCCGATATATCTAATCTTATATCTATCTGTCTATCTCGGTCACTTCTTTTATTTGATCCCATCTAAATTATTTATCCTGATCTCTTCAGATCTACTTCATTATCTATCTCAGTCATCTTCATTATTTTGATCTCTTCTTATTTATCCTGATCATTATTTATCCGATCCGATCTGTCTGGTACTGAATTTTCCTGATCTAAATTATTATATATATATATATCTATCCTTCATTATTTATCTGATCATGTCGTCTATCTCAGTCACTTCATTATTTATCCGATCTCTTCAGTTCTAATCTGTTCTCAGTCCATATCTATCATCCATTCGATCTCTTCATTCTATCTGTCTCGTCTAAATCTCAGTCACCTTCATTATTTATCCTGATCTTCTTCATATCATTATTTATCTGGATGTTGTCATCTCAGTCTTCATTATTTTTATCCTGATTTTCATATCTATATCCGTCTATCTCAGTCACTTCATTATTTATCCCGATCTCTTCATATCTATCTGTCTGTCTATCTCAGTCACTTCATTATTTATCCTGATCTCTTCTTCATATCTGTCTGTCTGTCTTCATTATTTATCCTGATCTCATTATTTATATCAATTATTAATTCAGATCTCTTCATATTTATCTGTCATATCTATCTATGTCTATCTCAGTCACTTCATTATTTTTATCTCTTCATATCTTCATATCTATCTATCCTTCAGCCTATTTTATCCCAGTCATATCTTGTCTGTTATCTCAGTCACTCCATTTATCTCTCATTATTTTCATATCTATCTATCTCTGTCTATCTCAGTCAAATTACTTTTATCCTGATCTTCGATCTATCTTCTGTCTATCTCATCTTCATTATTCTATCTATATCTATCTCTGTCTATCTTCACTTATTTATCCCTGATATCTATCAGATCTCAGTCATCATTATTTATCTGATCTCTTCATCTATCTATCTGTCTATCTATCTCAGTCATCTCTTCATTATTTATCCCGATCTCTTCAGATCTCTTCTTATCTATCTGTCTATCTCAGTCACTTCATTATTTATCCCGATCTCTTCATATCTATCTGTCTATCTCAGTCACTTCATTATTTATCCCGATCTCTTCACATCTATCTGTCTATCTGTTTATTCCGATCTCTTCAGATCTGTATCTATCTGTCTATCTCTAGTCTTCACTTTAGATCTCTTCATATCTATCTGTCTATTTCAGTCTCTTCATTATTCTCCGATCTATCTGTCTATCTGTCAGTCTATCTTCATTATTTATCCCGATCTTCATTCTATCTATCTGTCTATCTCAGTCACTTCATTATTTATTCTTCATATATCTGATCTCTTCAGATTCATCTATCCGTCTATCTATCTCAGTCATCTTCACTTATTTATCCTGATCTCTTCATGATCTCTTCTATCTATCTGTCTATATCAGTTACTTCATTATTTATCCTGTGATCTCTTCAGATCTATCTATCTGTCTATCTCAGTCACTTCATTATTTATTCATCCTGATCTCAGTCTTCATTATTTAGATCTCTTCTATCTATCTGTCTATCTCAGTCACTTCATTATTTATCCCGATCTCTTCAGATCTATCTATCTGTCTATCTCAGTCTGATCTTCATTATTTATCCGATCTCTTCAGATCTATCTATCTGTCTGTCTATCTCATCTATCATCTTCATTATTTTCCTGATCTCTTGTCTATCGATCTCTTCAGATCTATCTATCTGTCTATCTCAGTCACTTCATTTATTTATCCCGATCTCTTCATATCTATCTATCTGTCTATCTCAATCTTCATTATTTTATCTCTTAATCCATATCTCTTCATATCTATCTAAATGCAATGTCATTATTATCCTGATCCCAGATTATCTATCTGTCTTCATCCTTTTATTTATCCTGATCCTTTCTCTTTGTCTATCTCAGTCACTTCATTATTTTCCCGAAACTATCTATCTCTCTTTTCACTCTTCTCTTCAGATCTCTATCTGTCTAACAGTCCCATTATTTGCGTGCTAGTGTCTCAGTCTCCCACCATTATTTTGATCTCTTCCCATCTATCTAAATGCAATTCATTATATTCTGATGCCTTAATCTTTGATCCCCATCCTTCTAGCTCTTCAAAACTTTACTTTCACTCTCTGTAAAATACTTATTTCAAAAAAAGCAAAATACTTATTTCAAAAAGTAATTTAGTAATTTTAAATTGAAAGGAGTTTTCCTTTTCAAATCACTAAACATCGCTTATTTTAGCACCATTTTTAGTTGTCTATCATCACAATGCACAATAAGGTAAGAACGATCGCTTACTGACCATGAAACTATGGTTCGAATCTCACCATGGTCGATTTGCTAGCAGGAAGTCACAGGTCATCGTGACCGAGTTTTTGAGCGTACTGTTAAGGTTGCTGATCACGCGCACTCTCCCAGAAACTGTCACTGTAAATAAGGTCTGCTCAGTATAGTTGCAGTATGTTGAATAAACAAACGTGCCTGAGCAGCCGTCTGCAACGGGGATTAGCTAGCCGCCCTAGTAGACAGGCATCACGTAATTCTCTTTATTACAAAATCTGTCAAATATTTTATCTGAAACTGTATTTGGATGAATATTAGCTGATTTAAAGTTTTTATTAATCAAAGTGGTATGGTTGTCATGTACTTTTAGTTTAAAATATCGTAGAAATGCATTTAACAAAGAGGTAGTTGTTTAAGATGTTGACACCTTGACTGACAAATGCAAGTTTAATTTTTTTTTCTATTGAAAACGTCTGTAAAAATTACTTTATATAAAGGTGAGCACATTTTTCATATAATTTTTAACTCTCCAATAATTTTTAAAAAATTTAAGAAAATATTCCCGTAATCTAATGTTTTATTGAATTTTAGATACTTTGGCTTTAAATTTACTATAGTTATTGTTCTTATTTCCTGATAATGGATGTCCGTATTTACGAAAACAATATGGTATGAATGTCCGTATTTTAAAAAGATATGGTATAGATGTCCGTATTTACAAAAAATATGGTAGGGATGTCCGTATTTATAAAAAATATGGTAGGGATGTCCGTATTTATAAAAAAATATGGTAGGGATGTCCGTATTTTAAAAAAATATGGTAGGGATGTCCGTATTTTAAAAAAATATGGTAGGGATGTCCGTATTTATAAAAACAATATGGTATGGATGTCCGTATTTACAAAAAATATGGTATGGATGTCCGTATTTACAAAAAAATATGGTATGGATGTCCGTATTTACAAAAATCGACACACTTATGCGCATACACGCGCACACAACCATATACAAAAGAAAATATTGAAATTCTTAAAAATGTTGGGGTTCGCCAAATCGTAATAAGCTTTTCCATTTATGACTAGTAAATATCGAAATTTGAAAGATTTACAACTTTATAAATTAAAACTTTTAAAAGAATGAAAACAATTCTTGTAAAAATTCATTATTCATCTAAAAAATGTTTTAAAGACAATAGTGCCCATAATGTTATTGATAAAAGTAATTAAAACCTTTTTCTAATTAAAGAATGTCTCAGTTTTATTGTATTTTTTATTTTATAATTCAAAGTAAATTTTCGGTAACCGTAGGTCCTGTTTTACAAAAAAAGTAATCGATGATTTAAATTCTCCAAGGACTTCTGCATATAATTAATATAAGCATTAAGCGATACAAAAAATCATTTTCTCGGAATTTAATAATTAAATAAGTGTGTGGCATGGTAACATGCAAAAAAATGTTTTTTTTTGTTTTTGTTTTTTTTGCTAGGATTATCCGAAAAAGAAAGATTCAAAAATTAATTTAATTCATTTGCGAATAAGTCCTCGAAGTTTCATTAAAATTCGACTGTTTGATTTTTGCAAGAATTTCAAAATCAACCTGTTTTATACCGAAGAAAAAAAGAAACGCAAAAATTTACTATGCTAATTTATAGTCCACCCTTTGATTTAAGATTTTTAACCAAGATTTCGAAAATTCTAAAAAGCATCAAAAAATATAATTTAATAAATTCAAAAAATCCTTCCCTCTTAATAACAACAAAGATTTAGACCAATGATGCCCCCCCCCCACTTTAATATTTAATTCTTACATGTATGTCAATTACGTATGTAGGTACATACACACAAAATATTTTTATGCACGGTGGAGTAATGGATAGCGGCTCGGATTGAGAAATCGGAGAGCCGAGTTCGAATTCCAGTTGAATCCATTACATTCACTTCCGTGCTAATATCCTTGGGAAAGGTATGAATCCTCTTCTTCTCTCCTGATTTATTTATTAACACAAACAAAACAATTTATTATAATTTATAATAAAAAGGAGGCACGGATTGTGGAGTAATGGATAGCCGCTCGGATTGGGGAATCAGAGAGCCGAGTTCGAATTCAGTCGAATCCATTACATTTACTTACGTGCTAATACCCTTGGGAAAGGTATGAATCCTCTTCTTCTCTCCTGATTTATTTATTAACACAAACAAAACAATTTATTATAATTTATAATAAAAAAGGAGGCACGGTGGAGTAATGGATGGCCGCTCGGATTGAGGAATCAGAGAGCCGAGTTCGAATTCCAGTTGAATCGATACGTGCTAATACGCTTGGGTATGAATCTCTTCTTCCCTGCGTATAATTAATATAATCATTAAGTGATACAAAAATCATTTATTTACCCATACCCGGATTCTATAGCAACTGGTCTACTGCCAATGGAAAAATGGTAATGGAAAAAAAATCTACCTCGTCAGTCCTGTATCGAAAGATACATGATCGCCTAAGCGTGTATCACATGACTGACTGTATTTGCATCGTACGAATTAACATAAAAGACTCTTGCTCAGACTCACTAGAAAACAATTCACTCATAACTCGAATTGCCCCCTTTATTCTGTTGGTAGAGTAAGCTGACGTATGCCCCACAGGTGGGGCCTGCGTCCCACGTTGGGAATCATTTAGACGAGGAAACTGTTTTTATTAAGTGTGGAGCATTTTTCGTCATGTATGCTCAATTTTCAGCGAATCTTTGGAGGTATCTACTTAATCATTATTTTATGAATATTTCTCATGAGAGAATATATTCTGGTTTAAAACATTTTCGATAAGCGCCATTTTTCTTATATCTGCCCACAGTACTCCCTCCTCTCTCTCTCATATATATATATATATATATATATATATATAGAGAGAGAGAGAGAGGGAGGGAGAGAGAGAGAATTCTCACAGCCTGCAATTAATTTTCTTCTCCACTCTTTCCGTCAGCCGATGACGTTATCGACATCAAGGAGCGCCTCGAACTTCCCAATTTTCACTTAAATCGCAATGTCGTTTGCTTCGGTGTGATATTTAGTTCATTTTATTTATTTTTTTTTTTTTTTCAGTCTTTGTTTTCACTAAAATTAACTAAAATGAGTTAATGAAGCTACACACTTTCTAACTGGCCTGTTTACGGCACCCACAATTTGATTCGTCTGACATTCTCACACAAAATGGCCTTGAAAACTTGACCCTGGTTCGTGAGAAACGGCCTGTGTGATTTTAGTTCATATTTGTTTTTTTTTTCGGCAAAAAAAAACATTCTACATGTACATTTTGCGTTTTTCCCAATTTTTTTGTAACGTGGTACGCATTTAACAAGTGTCTACACAAACTAATATATATATATATATATATATATATATATATATATATATATATATTAGACATACACACACACTTTCTGAAGTACCCATTTGCACCAGAGCGTAGATCATTATCGCCATATAGGAGCAAATTTCGCAGTAGAGTAGGTGTAAAAAGCAATGTGTTGTGAAAATAAAGATATTCGCCCTGGGAAAGTAGAGAGACTGTAGACCCACAAACCTTCCGACTACGAAGGTCATTAAGTAAATTGTAAATGTTATGAGAGCAGGACGATTCCATAATACTGGCGATCTGCTAAGATGTCAAATTTGATTTTTTTTACGGTTTACCAACCCGTTGTGTTATTTAAAATTATAACGCATTTCAGGTTATATTAGCTTACTTACATCACGCGGGGTTCCGAAGGGTGTCCCCTATCGAAGTACTCAGCGGATTCGACGCTGATTAACTTCGGAGATCGAACGAGAACCGATGTTTTCGGCGTTGTTAAATACAGGTTGTCCCTAAAAAAAAACTGACATCATTTTGTAGTCTAACAACATAGCCAGTTCTCGCTCAAATGATCTCAAATTTTAACAAAGTGTATAATAACTAAGTTGATTGTGTAGAAGTCAAATGACTTACCTTCTAACATGGCTGCCTCCTTGTGTCCCCTTGTAAAGGCAGGCCAGCTAATCTACCTCATTTATAGGAGAGTACCTAATACAGTAGGTGGCTTAGTACACTTTACTAACGGACTTATGTCAGTGGGAAGATGAATCGAGCGTGCCAGTGGTAATGACAATGTGCTGTTGAAATGGTCATCACGTTCACCTGACTTGTGATTTTTTTCTCTATATCCCCATCTTCCTATAAGCCTAGAAGAACTTAAGCAGAGAATCACTGGGGCGCTGGAGAATGTTACGCAAGACATGCTACTGCGTGTTTGGCAGGAGTTGGACTACCGACTTGACGTGTGTCGTTTCTCAGGCGGTGCGCATATTAAATATTTGTGAAGCTTTGTGAAATCGGTTATAAAATTTACACCCCGTTGAATATCTTGTCTGAATTTCCGGTATGAGAAGTTGCCACTATTTGCACTGTTTATATTCAGACTATTGTCCTCATCTTTGTTGTTGTTATCACAAGATTTTGGCTATTGCGCTCGATCTGGCTAACCTGGTGTGAATTCTGAACTGAACACTTTATTTAATCTACGGGCGGTAGACTGTTCTCCTTCGCCTGTATATCTCTAGGGACACCCCACCTCGAAAAATTGACATCATCTTGTCGTCTAATACCATAGCCAATTCTCCCTCAAATGATCTCAAATTTTAACAAAATGTGTAAAAACTAAGTGGACTGGGCGGACTTATCTCAATGGGAATTTACCAGGAAGATGAATCGGGTGTGTCAGTGACAATGAGTTGTTGAAATGGCCACCACCCTTCAACTGACTTGTATTTTTTTTCTTCTATGAGCCTATGTGAAAAGACAAGTTTATACCCCCCCTCTTCTTTAAGCCGAGAAGAACTTAAGCAGGGAATCACGGAAGCGCTGGAGAATGTTACGCAAGACATGCTACTGCGTGTTTGGCAGGAGCTGGACTACCGACTTGACGTGTGTCGTTTCTCAGGCGGTGCGCATATTAAATATTTGTGAAGCTTTGGAAAATCGGTTATAAAATTTACACCCCGTTGAATATCTTGTTGGAATTTGGATTCCGTTCGGGTTAACTCGGCAATGTTGTTCGAGAACCGAAAGTTTGTTTGATAACTGAGGCATTTTCATTTCAAATATTCTGTTCGAAAACCGATTTCTTCGACATGTGAGACATTCGAGAAGCGAGATTGCTTCTTACTAACTTTTAATCTGTTCATATACAGGGTGTCCAAAAGAATTAATATCGTTTTGTAGTTTAATAACATGGCCAATTCTTTCACAAATGATCTCAAATTTTAACTTAAAAGGACAAAACTCAATGAGAATCTACCAGAAAGATGGATCGGGCGTGCCAGTGATAATGCGCTGTTGAAATGACCTCCACGTTCACACACACACACACACAAAATACACCAAAAATAGAAGGAGGAATGAAAAGATACGGGGTGGGGGGACATAAAAGATAAGAACAATACTTCCATCTTCTTTTCTCTGACCAAATTCAGTGTAGAGAAAAAAGTCACATTACAATAAAATTGTAAAAGAAAATCATGCTACAAAACACGAATGTATACAATATGGCGGTCGACTCAGAAATAATTCCGTTCGGGTTAACTCGGTTCAGCAATGTTGTTCGACGCTGATTAACTTCGGAGATCGAACGAGAACCGGTGTTTTCGACGTTGTTAAATACAGGTTGCCCCTAAAAGAAACTGACATAATTTTGTACCGTGCCTGCAAGTAGGAGAGTTGATGGCGTAAGTGGAAAGGGGAAGGAAAGAGATGTTATTGTTTGGAAAAAGGGGAAGGAAAGACATGATCGTCTCTTTATTTATAAGAATAGTATAGATCGTTGATTTTGGAATATGAAACTGTGTAGGAAGAGACAATATTATCAACAATTGTTTTTCTTTTAACTTTTCTTTTTCCTTTGCCAGTATCACTGCTAGATTTCTTTTGAGCTATGACTGAGGACTAATGAAGAAAAAAAAAGGCACAGTACAATAAAATTGGAAAAGAAAAGCACAGCACAACACACGAATGTATACAACATGGCGGTCGACTAAGAAATACTTCCGTTCGGGTTAACTCGCTTCTGCAACGTTGTTCGACGCTATTAACATCGCCAATTCTCGTTCAAATGATCTCAAATTTTAACAAAGTGTGTAATAACTGTGCGAACTTATCTCAATGAGAATCTGCGTGGAATATGGATCTGGCATGTCAGTTATATTAATAGCCACCATATACATCTGACTCAACACTTTGTGATTTTTTTTCTACGGGCTGTACGAAAGAACAGCTCTATATCACCCTCTTCGTACAAGCCTAGAAGAATTTAAGCAGAAAATCACTGAAGCGCTGGAGAATGTTACGCAAGACATGCTACAGCGTGTTTGACAAGAGCTGGACTACCGATTTGACGTGTGTCGTGTTACAGGCAGTGCGCATATTAAACATTTATGAAGCTTTGTGAAATCGGTTATAAAATCTACATTCCTTTCGAATATTTTGTTCGAATTCTGATAAATAAATCTTTTATTGTTCAACATGAGGCCCATTTAATTTCGTTTGCCTGGAACATGTAGCTACTCAGATATACACATTTTCAATGTCATTTTTTGTGGGTGGGGACACTATATTTTGGTGAAATAGATATTAAACTAAGATACAAATTATAAGTTTTATAGTTCGCATTATTCAGAAAAAAAGTGTTTAGATATTTGTCACTTCTTCCGCTAGAAAACATGTTTGACTGCCCATCCCCCCGAATATTAGAAAGCAAAAAACAAATAAAAAATCTGTACAAATTTTCTTTGCTTGCAGAAAATGGTGTCATCTGTTTTTGGTATAACTTTTAGTTTCCTCGCATGGCAAAATGTAATCCATTTGAAGTTACAATTAGTGAGTTCGATACAAGTTGTTTCCTTTGTTGAATGAACATCGCTTCTCCTGATGTCTTAAGAAGACTTGAATAGCAGTGTACGTGAAGCTCGAGTCTTTGGACGTCCCAGGATCCCACATGGTTAAATCTCTTTCTCTCACGTCTCAATCGACGGTCTTTTTCCCCTCCCCTAGTAGAGGATTTGCTGAAAAATTACAATAAACCCTTCTCGAATTTAGGGACTTCTCTCCTGATATCCACTGTTTGAGTGCCAAATCTGTATTAGAGTATTTGGGGGTAAAGGGGAAAATAAGTTCATGCCTTTATGTCCCACAACACCTTCATGCCTGTCGAAATTCCATGTACATTCAAGATGTAGGCGATCATGTCTGACTAAAGCTTCATTTCTTTAAGAACTTATGGGTTTGCATACATTGTGGGGAAGAGGAGGCCGCGTATTGTCGGCATATTTTTGGGGGAGGGGGGGGGGCACATCGAGTCGGCACGCTTTGTAGACGATTATGGCTCTTCATAACTTCCTGTCTTTATTGCTTAATGTCATTATTGCCGCTTTGCTCTCGGTCTGTTCATGTTCATGATCTGTGCGTGTCAAATTTTCGAAGCTTTCTTTCCTCACTATGTGATACAGAAAACTCGGCTGCTTCTTTTTTTTTTAGCATTTCACCCCAAGGCGGGGGTGCCACTAGCACGCAAGGGGTTATAGAGAAGGATGTAGATTGACGTTACATTTGAATATTTGAAGATTATAGCTATCAGGGAAGTAAGTAAGAGGAAGGGAGTTCCACAGGCGGGACGTGCGAGAGAAGAAGCTGCTGGTAGAGTCTCATTGAGATAAGTCCGCACTGAGGCGCTGGAGAATGTAACGCAAGACATGATACATCGTGTTTTACAGGACTTGACGTGTGTTGTACAACAGGCGGTGCGCATATTGAACATTTGTGAGGCTTTGTGAAATCGGTTATAAAATCTACATACCTTTGAATCTCTTATTTAAATTTTGATAAAGAAATCTATTGTTCAACATGAAGCCTATTTAATTCCATTTGTCTGAGACATGTAGCTAGTCAGATATTCACATTTTAAATTATGTCAATTTTGGTGCTGAGGATACACTATATAAGTTCTCGCTGAACTGTTCATGAAAAGTAATGTTTTATTTACAAAAATTAGTTGGAAACATGTCACTGAAAGTATTGTCCATCGCTAGCCACTACTTTTTCCAATATTTCTGGCAGCATTTAAATTCCACGTCTTTTGAGGCTAACCACGAGTCGACCCATTTGATTATCTTTGAAGCGTCTAAACCAATCTCTGAATATTGTTTCCGACAGAGCATGGTCGCCGTAAGTCTCAACAAGAATTTTGTGTGCTTCAGCTGCAGATTTCTTTTTAATAAAATAGTGCAGTAAAATTCCCCGCAAATATATTTTCTTTGGCACGAAATCCGACATGTTTATCGCTATGAAAAAGAAAGTTGTTTACACTTCAGCGAAATGACATACACTGGATTTCAAACTTGCTTTTAGTACTTCCTTATAGATGTTAGTCAGAAAGATAAACATGAAAGTATTTATGGAAAAGACACAGGGGAGCTACGTTACTGCGGTGGGAAAGGGACTGAAGCCGAGATGCCAGGTAAGGTCCAATAACATTGCAGATTCTTTGGATTTTTATCAAGAATCTCTAAATATATAGCAGGAGCACCAGACCAGGTGTGGCAACAATATGCATTGACGAATGGTAGACTTGTAACTATCTAAGATGGATTCTGGAGAGGAAAATTGTCCAGCATGACACTAAAACAAAACAGCTCTTTGAAACAGTAAAAATTGCTGAGTGTGTGTTCAGTAATAGCGGTGTCAAGGGAAAAACTGCCCGTTTGACATACACACACAATTTCTAAAGTAATGGAGTTTTATTTATTTACGATAGATTTATATATATATATATATATATATATATATATATATATATATATATATATATATATGTGTGTGTGTGTGTGTGTGTGTGTGTGTGTGTGTGTGTCAGTCAATATTTGATATACAACAATACAGCAGAAAAAACCTTGAATAAACAAAAGAAAAATGTTATTTCCTTTCCCCAGGGTTCAATAATTAAGTCAACCAAATTTCAATGCTGCCCATTTTGGTTGCATGTAGCAGACAAACTTTCTCTTTATTTATATCATATATACACAAAGTGCGGCTTAAACATTTGAGGAATTTGACGAAAGTATACGAATTTCTAGACGCCCCGTTTAGTTTACTTTAAAGTGTATATTTATTTTTGTCGACCGACCGTTGGAGAAATCTTTTTAAAGGAAACATGCGCCCTCAGCAGAATTCGATTCTGCGTTCCCCTTTACAGGCGAAACCGTCCTTAGATCCAACTTCTTGTCAACTTCTTTGCCTCTGGGCATAGAGGAACCTAGACGACGCTATGCCGAAGGGCAGAGTCTCGTTTGGGGAGTGAGACAAACCCGACGCCGTGTATGCTGGATCTGCGGGGAATTTTTGCCCGAGTGTACGCGCTAGGAATGCCCCAAGTTAAAAACCGGAACTTGCGTCACATCCCGCCTTCTGGGGAGGCTTCGATTAAATACCGAAAGTTATACTATTTGGGCACTTCGATGTGGTGTAATGGTCAACAAGTTTGTCATGCTAGATCATACGAGTGCATAGTAGTGAGTTCGAACCTCACTAGGTGCCCCATACTTTCGGCTTTGTACCACATCTGAGCTACGCTTAGGAAATCATTGTGGACACTTCGATGTGGTGTAGAGTAAGCAAGCTTGTATCGCTAGATCAATTACAACAGAATAGTGAGTTCGATCCTCGCTGGGTGCTCCACACCTTCGACCGTGTGCCACATCTAAGCTACGCTTAGAAAATCATTTTGAAAGTTGAACAGAACTGAGCTGGTAGTTCGCTGCCAGGCTCGTTTCCGTTTTATCGAACCCTCTGTGCCCGAAGGCACAGAGGAACCCGGACGAGTCTATGCCGATGAGCGGAGTCTCGTTTGGAGAGAGACAATTCCGACTCCATGTATACAGGGTCTACGGGATATTCTTACCCGAGCCTACGTCACGTAAAAAGCCGGCCTTGTGTCATATACCCACCTTGTGGAGAGGCCTTGGGCAAATACCGAAGATAATACTATTGCAGTGACGTGTCTAACTGGGTATTGAACACTACTATCTCGACTGACTCGGTTGAGTTAAGTCCTGTGTCTTTCCAGACCCAACATCGCAACATCTTCCTTATTCTCATTATTTACATGTGCCAAGCTTCGTTTTTCACCAGCATCCGCCGTGTACACTAACTGTAATAGGAATTAGTAGCATAAGAAAAAAATAAATAAAAACGAAAAGGCTTTCATTTACTATTGAGAAATTTCCAACTGGGAAATAATAGAGAGAGAAAAATAGTTTTAAGGTGTAGTGGGTTAGTATTTGGTTTTTCGTTCGGTAGCAGTAGATGGCAATGTCGTTGGACCGCAATGAATAACACAAAAACTTTGTTGGAAAAAATTAAGGGTGTGTGTACTAAACTCAGAGGTAAGAGAGTGGTCGACCTCAAGTCAACATGACATTAAAAGAGGGTAACTGAATCTCCTTTCGTTAGGACCGCTGCAAAACACGTCCGAATCCAAATTATCAAACCGAGATGAGCTCCTTTCTGAAAGTGTTGTCATAAACTTTGCACGTGACCGGAACCCCCTTTTTTTGGTTTCCATTTGCATTATGGGAAAATTAATTTTTTTTTTTTAATTATTATGTTTATTATTTATTTTATTTATTATTTAATTTTCATTCTCCCACAAGATAAAGGTGTCGCTATTCAGAGAATTAGACTGATTTACTTGGATCATCAACTTATTGCTATATGTGTTGCAAAACAGGAGTCAGTGTCTTTCTATAGGGCCATCCTTCATTTTAATTACTAAGACTATTTTTACTTTTTACATATTCTAGATTTACATTCGGACGGTTTTTTCATCTTTGTTGTTTTTATCAAAACGCTTTGGCCTTTATGCTTGCCATGGGTTGGTATTTGGTATTTCGTCCGGTATCAGAAGATGGTAATGTCGTTGGATCACAATACATCAAATAAAATCTTGGTTGGAAAATTAAGGGTCAGTTATTTTTTTTTTTTTTTTTATTGACGCACGTGTGTGTACTAAACTTGACTTCAAGTCAACATGACGTTCAGAGAGGATGACTAAATCTTCTTTTCCTTAAGACCGCTGCAAAACAAGCTGTAGATAATCTCCTTTCGGGAAGTGGGGATCTCAAACTTTGCACGTGGCCGGAAGCATTTGTTGGGATCGCTATGAATTGACTGTGAAATCAAAAGGTTTTAGTTGCTAGAGCGTGATGAGTTTGAAAGCATGTTCTTCACATGAATCACAACAAATAAAAGCATAGACGTATAAGTTGAATAAAACTCAATGCAAAATGGACAAGAAACAACGGTGGATGTGCATTCAACTAGAAAATATCGAACATTTATATACAATTTTTACAAATAGAGAAAAGGTTGTGTATTGATGTTATGCAAGTTGACGAAGTTTGTATCAAGGATATTAAATGAATTAAAGTTCAGCAATGATCAATTGTTGAGAAAATATTCATATTGTAATACCAAGGGGAAATTTATCGAGAAGTAAATCTGAAAATAATGTATGTGAGATTTAAGTTGAATTTGTTAACCTTGTTCTGACAGAGTTGTTCACCCTGGACTGTATTTTTTTTTGTCTTATGCTAACATTACAATTTATGTTTTGTAGTGTAATTAACACTTTTTAAGGAAGCTGTAATGGGGTTTAGAGATAGAAAGATGTTGTTAATTGAGTCAGGAGTTGACGCACGAAAAGTTCTCAAGTCAAAATGTAGACACGCGTGGATCTGTGTGGAATCTCTCTGAAGGAGAATTACTGACGATATTCAGTCACCCCCCACACACACACACACCACGAGGGCGTCATGTGGCACAAGGCCTTTTTAATGTGGGATCTCCGAGCCTGTTGGCTCGGCCAAAAATATACCTATTGAACCCGTATAAACGGGTTCAGGGTCGGTTTACCCCACAGAAAGAGAATCCGCCCTTCGGCGTAGCCTCCTTCGGGTTCCTCCCAGCCCGAAGGCAGAGAGTTCAACCGATCAGTCGGTCGTCCGAATTACTGACGATATTCAATCACACCCCCACACACACACACCACGAGGGCGTCATGTGGCACAAGGCCTTTTTAAGGTGGGATCTCCGAGCCAGTGGGCTCGGCCAAAAATATGCCCATTGAACCCGTATAAACGGATTCAGGGTCGGTTTACCTCCCCGAAAAGAGAATCCGCCCTTCGGCGTAGCCTCCCTCGGGTTCCTCACTACCCGGAGGCAGAGAGTTCAACCGAACAGTCGGTTCAGAAGTGAACTACTAACTGACTCAAGGCGAATTACTGACTAATGAATTGGACTGAAATTCGTATTTTTATTTGTTTTGGGAAACCAAAGTAGGCTCCCAGGAGCTTGGCGGGAAAACAGATTTTTGACCATGGATACACATTCTGGGGTCGTCTCGACCAATAACACATTCTTTCTTTGGTTTCCATTTGCATTATGGAAAAATTAAATTGTTTTTTTAATCATTATGTTTATTATTTATTTTATTTATTATTTAATTTTCATTCTCCCACAAGGGAAAGGCGTCGCTATTCCGAGAACTTACATGTTTTTATCACAACGTTTTCGCCGTTGTGCTTGTAATGGGTTGTTTTTTGTTTTGCATCTTTTTTTGGTCTGGTATCAGAAGATAGTAATGTCGTTAGACCACAATAGATAACACAAAAACTTGGTTGGAAAATTAAAGGTCGGATTTTATATATATATATATATATATATATATATATAGACGCACGTGTGTGTACTAAACTCGGAGGTCGACCCCAAGTCAACATGACGTTGAGAGTGAATGACTAAAAATTTCCTTTCCATAGAACCGGTGCAAAAAACACGTCCGAATCCAATGATTAGAAATTATAAAGCCTAGATTATCTCCTTTCCGGAAGTGGGGTCACAAAGTTTGCACGTGACCGGAAGCCCTTTTTTTTGGGGGGGGTTCTATTTGCATTATGAGAAAATTAAATTATTCATTTTTTTTAATTATTATGTTTATTATTTTATTCTTTATTTAATTTTCATTCTCCTACAAAAGAAAAAAATATTCTCTAAATTTGCTTTTAAAATATAATTACAAGAAATATATTTCTTTCGGAAGTAACGCTTGTGCAATTTTATGTGTTACTCCATAAACCTATTTCCCCAATAACAGAAAAACCCTTGATGACTAAACAAAAAAAAATGTTAAATTCCTTTCCCTAGGGTTCAATAATTAAGTCAACCAAATTTCACTTCTACCCACTTTGGTTGTATGTAGCAAACAAACTTTCTCTTTACTTATACTATACACAAAGTGCGACTTATTAAACATTAGAAATTTGACGACAGCATGCGAATGTTGTGTTCTAGACGTTTCTCATTCAACAATCTATACACCGCTATAAATAAAAGCTGGTTTTCAAATGCGATAGACAGTAAGGATTTAAAATAGTTTCTCAGTGATTTTCCAAGCGTAGCTTAGATGTGGCACAAGGCCGAAATTAAGGGGTACCCAGTGAGGATCGAACTCACTATTCAGTCGTAATTGTTCTAGCGAGCCAAGCTTGCTAACCATTACACCGCCTCGAGGTGCCCAGTAATTTTCCAAGCGTAGTTTGGATGTGGCACAAGGCCGAAAGTACGGGGCACCCAGTGAGGATCGAACTCACTACTCATTTGGAATTGTGCGAGCGAGACAAGCTTGCTAATCATTACACCACCTCGAGGTGCTCAAAATAGTTTCTCAGTCGGCCCCACCACCGCTAGTCGCTATATATATATTTATATATATATAAGTGGGGGGAGGGGTATACCAGGATGAAAGTCAAAATTTTATGGTTAAAATCTTTGTTATTATTAAGAGGAAAAACGAAAAAAAATATTATTATTATTAATATTATCAAATTACATTTATTCATCCTTTTTTGAACGTTAGAATTTGATTAATTTTTTTTTCTTGCGTCAGCGGCGGGAAACAAAGATTAGTTAGAGGAAATTTCGGAAATTCTTGCCAAAAAAAAAAAAAAAAAATCAAATAATTGTTGGTTTTTAACGACACTAATTGCAATTTACTCACAAACGATTGAAATTGTTTTAGAAAAGCTTTTTTTAGAAAAACTTTAACATCTGTTACTACCCACGCACAACTATGACATTACAAGAAATTGATTTTTGTACCGCTTAATGTTTATACAGTGTAACCCGGATATAAGAGAGTTGTCGGGACCGGAGAAGAAGTCTCTTATATTCGGGTTTCTCTTATATCCGGGTTTGGTCTATTTTGTTTAGGTAAGTATAGGAACACTTCATATAACGCTTTTTACGTACAGAACAGTAGTTTATTTAACAGTTATAGACATAAAAAACACAGACAAAAATACATTTTCAATCAGTTTTCAAAATAATTCAATCAAAAATTACTTTTTCTTAAAAAAAGTCAGTCATTTTTGTTGTACAGAAATCTCTTTGTTAACATCATGAACATTTTCATACAGTCCGTAAATCATTTTCAATGCGCCATCAGGATTACCGCTTTTTGCTTCAAAGTAGGCTGTCAGAGTTTCAAGTGCATTCAATGCAGCCAGAGAATTTGGCACTGGTTTGTCACTTTCAGAAACTTCAGAACTTACGCTTTCAGCATGATCATCTTCGTCAAAATCTTGATCATCCGATTTTATACCACGTGTGATGTCCGTGTCACTCAGTTCTCCATAACATTGTGTACGGTCGTCGAAGCTGATAAATTCGTCAAAATCTGTTTGCTTCATGCCCGATGGTGGAGAAACTTGATCATTTTCGTCGAGTATTTCTTCCACTTCAGCCTGTGATTCAATGACAAAGCCGGCCTTCTTAAAACAATTTTGAATTGTTGACGGTTTGACCATGGAAAGTGCTCGCTTCATCATGTGCATGGCCTTCAAAACAGTTATCTGCTTGGCCACCTCGGACAGCGGCGATCGCTGCGATTTGCATTCGAACAAATTCCCGACTATAATACGCTTTGAATGAACGAATGATGCCTTGATCCAAAGGTTGAATGAGACTGGTGGTGTTTGGTGGCATGAACGACAATTTGATGTTTGACAGATTTGTACCCGGCAGTAAGTTATGACAAGTTGCATTGTCCAAAAACAGAATAATCTTTCGATTTTGAGCAATCATTTTTCGATCAAGATGTTTTCATAACGTCAGTAAACAGCTGACTAGTCATCCAGGCTTTACGATTAGCGAAGTAAGAAAACGGCAGAGTTTTTAACATTTTAAAGCAGCGTGGTTTTGCCGACTTACCAACAACTACAGCTTGCTTTTCACTGCCGTCTATGTTTGTGAACTGAAGCATCTTGAGTGTTTTTGGGAACTTTTGTCCCATTTGACTGTTCGTCGCCGGCAAATCGCAAAGATCCAGACGGCATGGCTTTTGTAGAAAATTCCCGTTTCATCACAGTTCCAAACATCTTTTGGATCATATCCACGAAAAAAGTTGCGGCAAAACGTTTGTCACCCATTCGTTGGCAGAACCGTGATCTGCTGACGTTGATTCGCCGTGAAATTTTTGAACGAAACGTTATTGGCCTGCTTCCAGCGCATGAGCCAGCCATTGCTCGGTTCAAAATCAACTTCAAGATTTACGGCCAGTTGTGATGCTTTCTGCCTGATGACGTGATCGGTGACGGTAGCTCCATGAGCACATGCTTGCGTAAACCATTGTGTAAGCGCTTCGTTAACGTCCTTGTGCACGGATTGGCACTTTCATTTGCGATTAGTGTTTCCGTTCATTTGCATGCAAGATCTGAGATCGTCTTCTTTCTTGAGAATTTTTGCTGCTGTTGAATAACCGATTCCGTACTTTTTGGCTGCAGCGGCCAGTTTGAGTTTCTTCACTTTGACATCGTCAATGAGCTCCAATTGTTCAGAAATGCTCAGAGTTTTTCGTTGAGACGCCGACGCCGACATCACTAATCGCAATGATCGCAAGCAAACGGTTTTCAGTGGCAAAATTAACAAACAAACTTCTGACTCAACAGAACAGCGGGTAAAGTGAAAGTGCTGTCCAGTAAATGCAACGACAAGCAAAGTCGGCAAAAAAGCGGGCGGCGCTACCCTTAGACACACAAAGCAAAATCATAAGGTAGAGGTTGTATCCTACAGATACAGAATAGACACACCGTGTCTCTAGACTAGTCAAGATTAAGTCATTGAACTTCACTCTCTCTCTAACTGACCTCTGTTTGACTGATTTACGACATCACACTGTCACTCAAAACGAACTCTCTTATATCGGGGAGGACGGGACCAGAGAAAATCTCTTATATCCGGGTCTAATTTATATACATTAACACAGGCTCTAATTTGGGACCAGAGAAAATATCTCTTATATCCGGGTCTCTTATATCCGGGTTACACTGTATTAGTTATTGACAAAACTCGTTGGAGAATTTAAAACAATTTTTTTGTAAAAATAGGACCATTAACTCACAGAAAACCTGCTCTGAATCGTAAAATAAAAATTGCAATAAAACTAAGACGTTATTTAATAAGAAAAGCTTTTAATTGCTTTACCTTTCCCAAGGGTATTAGCACGTAAATGAAGGTAATGGATTCGGCTAGAATTCGAACTCGGTTCTCCGATTCCGAGTACGAATTCCAGTCGAATCCATTACATTAATATTTACGTGCTAATACCCTTTGAGAAAGGTATGAATCTCTTCTTCTCTCCTGATTTATTTATTAACACAAACAAAACAATTTATTATAATTTATAATAAAAGGAGGCACTGTGGAGTAATGGATAGCGGCTCGATTGAGGAATCAGAGAGCTGAGTTCGAATTCCAGTCGAATCCAACACTTTACGTGCTAATACCCTTTGGGAAAGGTATGAATCCTCTTCTTCTCTCTTGATTTATTTATTAACACAAACAAAAAAATTTATTATAATTTATAATAAAAAGGAGGCACTGTGGAGTAATGGATAGCCGCTCGGATTGAGGAATCAGAGAGCCGAGTTCGAATTCCAGTCGAATCCATTATTACATTCACTTACGTGCTAATACCCTTGAGAAAGGTATGAATCATCTTCTTCTCTCCTGATTTATTTATTAACACAAACAAAACAATTTATTATAATTTATAATAAAAGGAGGCACTGTGGAGTAATGGATAGCCGCTCGATTGAGGAATCAGAGAGCCGAGTTCGAATTCCAGTCGAATCCATTCCATTCCTTATGTGCTAATACCCTTGGGAAAGGTATGAATCCTCTTCTTCTCTCCTGATTTATTTATTAACACAAACAAAACAATTTATTATAATTTATAATAAAAGGAGGCACTGTGGAGTAATGGATAGCCGCTCGGATTGAGGAATCAGAGAGCCGAGTTCGAATTCCAGTCGAATCCATTCCATTCACTTAGTGCTAATACCCTTGGGAAAGGTATGAATCCTCTTCTTCTCTCCTGATTTATTTATTAACACAAACAAAACAATTTATTATAATTTATAATAAAAAGGAGGCACTGTGGAGTAATGGATAGCCGCTCGGATTGAGGAATCAGAGAGCCGAGTTCGAATTCCAGTCGAATCCATTCCATTCACTTATGTGCTAATACCCTTGGGAAAGGTATGAATCCTCTTCTTCTCTCCTGATTTATTTATTAACACAAACAAAACAATTTATTATAATTTATACAAAAAAGGAGGCACTTGGAGTAATGGATAGCCGCTCGGATTGAGGAATCAGAGAGCCGAGTTCGAATTCCAGTCGAATCCATTCCATTCACTTATAAATTACCCTTGGGAAAGGTATGAATCCTCTTCTTTCTCTTTGATTTATTTATTAACACAAAAACAAAACAATTTATTATAATTTATAAAAAAAACTGTGGAGTAATGGATAGGCTCGATTGAGGAATGGAGTTCGAATTCCAGTCGAATCCATTGCATTCACTTACGTGCTAATACCCTTGGGATTGAGGAATCATCTTCTTCTCTCCTGATTTATTTATTAACACAAACAAAACAATTTATTATAATTTATAATAAAAAGGAGGCACTGTTGAGTAATGGATAGCCGCTCGGATTGAGGAATCAGAGAGCCGAGTTCGAATTCCAGTCGAATCCATTACATTCACTTACGTGCTAATACCCTTGGGAAAGGTATGAATCCTCTTCTTCTCTCCTGATTTATTTATTAACACAAACAAAACAATTTATTATAATTTATAATAAAAAGGAGGCACTGTGGAGTAATGGATAGCCGCTCGGATTGAGGAATCAGAGAGCCGAGTTCGAATTCCAGTCGAATCCATTGCATTCACTTACGTGCTAATACCCTTGGGAAAGGTATGAATCATCTTCTTCTCCTGATTTATTTATTAACACAAACAAAACAATTTATTATAATTTATAATAAAAAAGGAGGCACTGTTGAGTAATGGATAGCCGCTCGGATTGAGGAATCAGAGAGCCGAGTTCGAAAGGAATCCATTACATTCACTTACGTGCTAATACCCTGGGAAAGGTATGAATCCTCTTCTTCTCTCCTGATTTATTTATTAACACAAACAAAACAATTTATTATAATTTATAATAAAAAGGAGGCACTGTGGAGTAATGGATAGCCGCTCGGATTGAGGAATCAGAGAGCTGAGTTCGAATTCCAGTCGAATCCATTACATTCACTTACGTGCTAATACCCTTGGGAAAGGTATGTTCCTGATTTATTTATTAACACAAACAAAACAATTTATTATAATTTATAATAAAAAGGAGGCACTGTGGAGTAATGGATAGCGCTCGGATTGAGGAATCAGAGAGCCGAGTTCGAATTCCAGTCGAATCCATTACATTCACTTACGCTAATACCCTTGGGAAAGGTATGAATCCTCTTCTTCTCTCCTGATTTATTTATTAACACAAACAAAACAATTTATTATAATTTATAATAAAAAGGAGGCACTGTGGAGTAATGGATAGGTCGGATTTGAGGAATGAGTTCGAACTGAACCCATTTATTTGCCACGTGCTAATACCCTTCTTCTTCTCCCCCCAGCTATGGGTAAATAGCAGGACAGACCGTGTTCTATAGTATTTATTTATCACAACGCTTCAGGTGGTTGGAATGTCGAAGATAGGCTGTTCTAGTTGATAGATGTCAGTTATCAGTTATCTCCTGTTAATTTCCCTCTGAAAGTTCTCCACTGCCTTAACGGGTATTGAACTCACACTCTTTAGGTCCTGCCACTTGATCTAACCAACGCCTTTATCCACTTGAGGACATCTGGGTATGAATTTCTGGGTATTATAAACCTAATGTCTTCAGTAACCATTTTTACCAGTGCTCATATTGCAATTTTGCTGTTATCATTGCACGTTTTTTAGAGAATTACATTGAGATAAAAGATGCCTACAAAAGGCGCTAAAATCAGCTATTTTGAAAAGAAATTCCTTCCAATCAATTTAAATAAATTTTGAAATATAGAAAAAAGGGTTTTGCTGATTGTAAATATTAAAAATTTAATCTATTAGCTTGAAATTAAAACTAAAAAAGCTTCAAGAAAGATTTTTCATTTAAAAAAAAATCATTTTAAAAATTACGTATCGCTTTTCTTTAGTCCTGAAAAATAGGTATGCCCGAACCCCTCCAATTTAAGTAGGACTGTTGTTATATAATTGGAGCACTGGGTTTGTACGTTTTTAGTAAGCCACGGAGTAAGTATTTCGATTTGTTTGTAACGCCATCTTCATAAAGGGCGTAGGTAACCAAAACTCTTCAGGTTCCTTCTCCATGGTTTGGGAATTCTGCTAATTTCTATGATGAGGAGTTAGCATTATTTACTTTATTTGATAGTGGCTCGAATTGAGGAATCTATTTTTATACTTTCATAGTGTTTTGCATTTGTTTGGGGGGGGTCACTATTTGCCGATAGCTGGGACCCTAAAAGGTACTACCACCCCGGGGTCAGAGTGAAGCTGGGAACAACAGCAATTAATAGGTGGTTCCTCAAAACCTCCCGATCAGAGGCCTTGCTGCCAGATGTAGTTTATCGATGATAGCGTGGTGGAAAGAAAATTACGTCTATTATGGTTAATTGAAATTACAAAGACAGACATATGAACAGACCGATAAAGGTCTTTCAAGGAGTCGACATTTAGCGTTATTCGCACTTTGGCCGGCGCATACTACAGCTGACCCCCCCCCCCCGACACACACCTTGGAGCGACTGGGGAGAGCCAAGCTTAACTGGGGTACTTGGGCAATGCTATGTGGACCTCGCTATTTATTTTGCTCATGCTAAGTCTAAAAGAAAAAAAAAACACTATATAAAATTCACTATTTTTTATTCATAATGTTGAATATGTTAAAATTATTCAACTTTTTAACAAAAAAAAAAAAAAAAAAAAAAATCTCAAGTTGATGTTAAAAAATTGCCGAAAAACTTTGTTGGTTTATTTAAGATCGAATTATCTATAATGGCATGTCTAATTTGTATTTAGATGCATTGTATTTTTTTTTTAATAATTTCACCCCAAGCAAGGCAATAAAACCACTAAGACACAAGGGGTCACTTCCTATCCATTTGCTCAAGCTCTTTCTTTTTCTATATGCCGTGTCTCTTCAGGACGTCAGTAGTCGTGGCTCTCCATCT
>CAHIKZ030000611.1:115000-117500 GCA_903632075.3 Acanthosepion pharaonis
GCACTAGAGGTAAAGGGTTACTGAATAAGTATTGTTTTAATGGCGAAAGTGAGGTGGTGGTGTCATCTATAATGGCTTAGAATTATGAAAGAGAGCCGAGTTCCAATTCCTATTGGGTTCGTTATATTTAGTTATTTATGCGCAAATATCCTTGGCAAAGTTTTGAATCTGCCTCTTCTTCCCCAGCTATGGGTTAATTAGTAAGTCGTGTATCACTAAATCTTTATTTTCTAAAAAAAATCACAGTCTTACAATATTTTCTGGCTTTAAATAACTTGCAAACGGTTGATAAGCCGTAAAAATGGATCAATATCTTCCTGAATTCGAACGTAGGATCGAAAATGTTCCTTCCTGTTGAAGTGCAATCGTTACGAAATCCCAGTTTATATATATATATATATATATATATATATATATATATATATGAAGAAATATAGAATATAGTTTTAAGGTGTGCTATATTTATGGGATAAAGTGCTCAATATCAGAGATAGAGCGTATGTAAATATAAATATAAAAGTGAACAATGAAGTCAGGCCTGACGATTGTGTCCAGCATGAAACAATCTGTCGCCTATGAGTGCTAACTTCAATGTTCACTTTTTTAAAATTTTTTTTTTGAATTTGTAGGTCTGGTGAATTGGATCATATTTACGATTCCAATGGAATAAATTATGACCATGGAATATTAGTGTTTAAGCCTTTTTATTATATCCTTAGTATGTCCCGGACATTGAGATCTACCTGGATTCTATCCTCTTGGATTTATTTTTTATGCAAATATATATGTATGTATATGTATGTATGTATATATATTTATATATATTTTAGATATATGATTGCATATGTATGTGTATATTTACCACTAATATTATCTATATATAAAGACATGTCTCATTAAATAATTTAAACAAGTTTTGTCTACTTATTTTTAATATGATCCTATTCATGGACAAGCTTCTTAGTATCTTTATTGAAAGAAGAAAGAAAGTTGCCATATTGATGCATATGAATTTATTCCGAGTACTTTCGACATTAGCAAAATGTCATCTTCAGTGTCTTGTTTTATCAAAAGACAAATGGTTACATCGCAAAAATTTAAGAATTGTTCAAGTTTAGCGTTTTTCACCTCACAAATAGAAAATTTAATTTTCAGATTAACACAAAAAATGTATCTTAGATAAAACAAGACCCTGACAGTCATTGTGAACAATAAATAAATAAAAGTATACTTTCTAGTAAAACTTAATTACTTTTTGAATAGCGTAATATTTATAGTTAGCCCAGAAGCCGTCCTTTACATGGACTTTATGCTAACTCCCGTGGACAGCTTTTGGGTGTTCGACCTTTTACCTTCAGCGTCCTATGTACATAAAAGTTATAAGAATTTAGAAGTAATAAAATTATTTTATCTTTATTCGGCATAATCTTTCTTCGTATACGCAACCGTTCTCCATAGTTTGCTTACATTTATTTTGTGCGCAATTTTTATTTTCTTTTAAAAATCACCATTTTTTATCCCTTCACATAAAGTCACTCTTTATGACGTATCTGATTTGTAGTTAGATACATTGTATTTATTTTTAATTTATCTAGTTGAATTGTTCACCTATTGTAATGACAAAAGTACGTAAGTGTAGGCTTTAAGAAAGCTTTATTCAAAAGAGGATAGTGTCCTTTTATAGTCCCAGTAAACACAAATAGTTCTTTCAAAGAGGAGTAACAAAACCAGGGGAGATCACTCTTGATTATTCATAACACCTATATTGCATATGATCAGTAGCGGCGAGGGTGGGTTGGGGGGGTGGCAACCGGCACAAATGTTTTCTGGCCTCAAAACCAGAGGAGCCTCAAGAAAATACCTTTAGGGGTTTAAGGCAGGGAGGGCTTCTTTACAAAAAAGTAGAGACTAAAATTACGAATCGGTATTTTAGTGAAAAAAATACAAAGACTAAAGCCAGTTCCAAAGCAGCTTAAAAGTGTATTTTTCGAACTTTCATTGAATGAAAATACGCGATGATTTCCTCAAAGTCTAATTCTCGTTCCAGTTCACACTCGATCGCAAGGTTATTTACCTCACCACCCCGTGAGGCAGGATGTGGCAAAAGGCCGTTATTTAATGCGGGGTAAACCCGTGCCCGTAGGCTTGGATAAAAATTCCCCGTAGACCCCGTAAAAACGGGGTCGGGTAGCTGTCTACCACCCCAGATGAGGCTATGACCTTCGAGATAGCCTCATATGGGTTCCTCTCCGCCCGAAGACAGAGTTCGACTAGCTTAACTGGAGACGAATCTCCAACTAATTGCCGAAGCAAGTTACACTCGATCGCAAGGGTTGCCAAGTAAGGCGCGCCATTTAAAATAAGTCACGCTAGATAGAGTTTGTTTGTCTCAGCATCTCCTTTTCCGACTGGGAGGGGGGGGGTTCTGAGTGCCGGACCCCGGAAATTCTCTCCCCGCTGCTGTATATGATCCATTATTGTAAATAATTAGGTTACAATA
>CAHIKZ030000611.1:122500-335000 GCA_903632075.3 Acanthosepion pharaonis
TTCTTATGTCTACATTTAGAGAATACCTCATTCCGAAGATTCAGCAGCTCATCTCTATTTTTATCTTTGATAATGAAGATTTTTTCCGCCATGCATAGATCACACCGATCGCGGAAGTTATTAGGTGTTCTGGCTCTAGATAGGAATCTCCATTTCAAAATTGGGTTTAATCCCGTATCCACCAGTTCCCAGTAGTGTTTGGATAAGGAAGTCTGTCTACTGAGGCATCTATATCTAAATGAGCGTCTATGGTTGTATAGACGCTGCTTCCAATCACCGGCGGATATACCTATATATCTTTTTTTCTCGTTTATATTTCCCTCGGAAGGGCAAAACTAAGAACAGGAAAAGGAAGGTAATATGGTTCAACCCACCATATTGCAGACTCTCTAACATTGATATAGGAAGTTTCTTTCTGAAATTAATTGATAAACATTTCCACAGTAAGCATCCACTACGTAAAATTTTCAATAGGAAAACTCTAAAAATTAGTTACTCATGCGTTAGAAATATAGAGAAAATCATATCTTCCCATAATTGCAGAATACTTAGAAACTACCACGGTAATGGAACTCAATCTAGTAACCCTACCTGCAATTGTAGGAATAAAGACCATTGTCCAATCGGGGGTAAATGCAAATCTGAAAATGTAGTATACGAGGCAACTATCTTTCCCGAAACAAAACTAGTGTTAGTAACTGTTACTAACACTAGTTTTGTTTAGTTATTTTACATAGTTTTATATCGTGAACATTGGAGATTTATAGTTTTAAAATTTTTTATCAACCCAGCCCTGTACAAAACAAAAACAAAAAACGATACATATGGGGACTGGATAGAATTTCTTAAAGTGAATGTGGCTTTGTGGTGAACGCGTATGACAGTGTTGTGTGGATGAGATGTTTTGGTGAAAGCAACAATGTTTGGTCGATTGGGTTAGCAAGTGAAGCGAGCTAAGTTAGAGATGAGACAGGTGAAGACCAACCTCCCCACCATGCCAATTTTGCCCACATGGCGTACTTGGACCTTTTATACAATAAATATACCAACGACAGGACTGATTTCCAATCTCCCAAGTTTTGGGGATCTGTTTTTTTTTTTTTTATCTTGACTAAAGGGTTTAGAACATTTGATACTCAAGGAATAGAAGAAAAATTAATACATTATCCACCTAACGAGCTTGTGTAGCTGGGTGGCAGGACAGGGTCTGTGAGAAATAACAAAAAAAGAAAATTTACTAAGAGCTACAAAAGACAGGAAATTGTGGAGAGTCATCATCGCCGACATCCTGAAGGGACACTTCAGATAGAAAAGAGAAATGAACAGGAAAGAAAACGACTAGAGTCCGTGGACGAGCTGAAATTGTCTTAAATCGATGATACTACCCCACATTTGCCATTGGTCCTAACTTAATGACTTCCGGTGCGTTAGTACGCATGTCACTTGTGCCGATTGTCATGCAAGATGATTTTCCTTTCCGACTTCATCCTGATCTTCTCCCGGCGATGGAAAATTCTGATTTCTTTCTCTCTGTGTTAGACTAAATTGCCTTTGCCCCAGTCAGATCTTGCTCCGGAAACATCCGAAGTGACAAGCTGCCTAGTTCCCCCACCTTTTTTTTTTTTTTTTCTTCTTCTTCTTCTTCTTCTTCTTCTTCTTCTCCCCCTTCTCCCCCTCCTCCTTCTTCTCCTTCTTCTTTGTGCGATAATGCCTCTCCAACTCCTCCTGTTCCTTGTAGCTCTCAATATGTTTGGCCCCCTTTGTTTGCTACTTCTTCCAAACCCTGTTCCATCATCCATTTGTATTTATTTTTAATTTATATGATATGTCACGCGTTGCTTTCCCTTGTCTCTCTTTCCGTCTATCTGCCCTGTGCGTATCAGATTCTCCAAGCACTCCTTTCTCATTACGTGTCCCAGAAATTTCAGTAACCTCTTCTTGATGCTAACCATAAGCTTCTACCTTGTTTGCATCCTCTCCGAAACCTCATTGTTGCTCACACGTTCGGTTCATAGTATCCTGAACATCCTTCTGTAGAACCAGGCCCCCGTTGCCTCAAGTTCTCTTCTTCTTCTTTGAGGAGATTGTCCAACATTCGCTGCTGTAAAAGAGGACAGATATCACGTAGCAGTTTAGTAATCTCTTCTTTGTTACCAACGAAATCCTGCTGTCTCGTAATACTCTGCCTAGCTTTTGGAATGTGTCTTTGACCATCCCAATTCGTCTTCGGATTCTCAGCGTCACCCTTACCATCCTCTGTCACAATACTTCCCAGATATTTGAATTTCCGCACCTGCTTCATTTTAGTGTCCCCGATCTTTAAAATCACATTTCGGGCTCATCCTTTTACTGATGACCATGCATTTTGTCTTTTTGTAGTTTATGCTTAGTCCCTTCATCTTGCTCTCCTTCATTGCCTTCTCTAGGAGGTTTTGTAATTTCTTTTCTGTGTCTGCTATAAGCACTGTAGTTCTGCATATTGGACGACCTTCAAGTTAACAGCGCTTAGAAACGACCGCCTTCCCATTTTCTGAGGTGGAACACAAAAGGTCATACAGCAAAAAGGCGATTAATCTGATTGGTGGAATAAAGAGTGCTTAGCTAAGTGGCTGCCGTCCCAACGGACGGGCAATCATGGCTGATGGGGAAAGTAATATTTATGGAAATAAGATGAGCAAAATAACTTCCAAACTCCGTAAATTCGGTTGATACGTTTTCTACGGCTTATCAACCCATTGCAGGTTATTTAAAGCCAGAAAATATTTTTAGATTATAAGAATTTTTTTTTAGATGCCTTAGGGATACAAGTATTACTAACTAACGCATAGCTGGGGGAGAAAATAGATTCATATCTAATCAGAATTTGATTTAAAAAATGTTGATATAAAATAAGGGATCAATTCTACATTAAAAGCATTATATGAACTAATCCCTCACTTTGTGTCCACGGTTGTTTCAATACATTTATATTCCAGAGAATGTAAATAAATCTAAAAGACATGCCGGTTTAGCTAATCAGTATTTGATTGATTGATTGATTCGTTTTCTCCGACTTATCAACATACAAGAAATTATAATGTGGATATAAAATAGGGGATCAATTCTACATTACAATCAATATATAAACTGATCCCTCAGTTTATATAGACAGATACTGAAGAAATAACGTGGATATAAAAATGGGGGGGGATCAATTGTACACTGCAATCAAAATAAAAATTGATCCCTCAATTTGTGTCCACGCTTTTTCCTATACATTTATATTCCAGAGAATGTAAAATCTAAAAGACATGCCTGTGTAGCTAATCAAGATTTCATTGACTGATTTGTTTTCTGCAGCTTATCAACCCATTGCAGGTTGTTTAAAGCCAGAAAATATTTTTAGATTGTAAGAAATGTTTTTGTGTGGGGGGGAGATAACGATTTAGTTATACAAGTTTTACTAATTAATCCATAGCTGGGGAGAAAAGAGGTAAATTCATATCTTTCCCAAGGGTATTTGCACGTAAATGAATATAATGAACCCAACTGGAATTAGAACTCTGCTCTCCAATTAACAATTTCAAGGCATTATCCATTACACCACTCGCACATCCAAGCTTACAGCAGCAGGTATTCCCAAACGTTTATCCATTTAGGTATCAACAAAACTCAATGTTCATATGGCTGTAAGTCTTGTAAATTTAGTTTGGTTTGGTTTGTTTTGTTTTACATCATGTCAACCTCAATGGGTTTTTTAATTGCTGGTAATATATTTTTTTCAAAAATGTATTGCCAGTAATACTTTTTGCTTCAAAAACGCATTGTCAGTAATATTTTTTCCTTAAAAAATGTATTGCTGGTTAAAAATTTTTTTCTTCAAAAATGTATTGCTATTAATATTTTTTCTTCAATAATGTATTGCTGGCAATAATGTATTACGAAAATAATTATTTACAAAAATGTATTGCTGGTAATATTTTTCTTCAAAAATGTATTGCTAGTAATAATGTATTGCTGGTAATAATGTATTGCTGGTAATAATTATTACAAAAATGTATTGCTGGTAATATTTTTTTCTTCAGAAATGTATTGCTGGAAATAATGTATTGCTGGTAATAATTATTACAAAAATGTATTGCTGGTAATATTTTTTTCTTCAGAAATGTATTGCTGGTAATAATGTATTGCTGGTAATAATTATTACAAAAATGTATTTCTGGTAATATTTTTTTCTTCAGAAATGTATTGCTGGTAATAATTATTACAAAAATGTATTGCTGGTAATAATTTTTTCTTCAGAAATGTATTGCTGGTAATATTTTTTCTTCAGAAATGTATTGCTGGTAATAATTATTACAAAAATGTATTGCTGGTAATATTTTTTTTTAGAAATTGTCTTCCTGGCAATAATTTTTCTTCAAAGAAATGTATTGCTTATATTAAAACCTATTTTTACACTTTCATAGTGTTTTGACCCCAGTTTGTAGGTTAACTATTTGCACATATTTGGGACCCTAACAGGTGCTACCACCTTGGACCCGGGTGTACCTGGGAATACCAGCAATTAAGAGGTGATTGCAGACTCCACAAAAAATCCTCCTGAACAGAGGTCTTGCTGCCGGATGTAGTTCATCATCTTACCCAAGACGATTGCAAATTTGGTTCGTAGTCCATATTGCTACATCACTTGATTTGGTATTTTATTCATGGAGTTTTTCTATCACCAGTATGTAAAAATGTTTCAACACGTTTCTTAAATTCCTTTCTAGAGCTCTCTGTGGATAATTCAGATCGGTTTCTTTGGGGTTTTTTCTTAACTGAAGTTCACTTTATACAAAGCTTGATATATATATATCTTAGACAATGATTTCAAAATTATTTTTTGTTAGAAAATAAACTTAAAAAAAAAATTAAGACAGGGTCGTACTTTTCAAGGGAAATAACTCGAGTAAATTATAAGCGTGATCACTTTTCAAGGGGAATAACTCGTAATGACTCCAAAAGATGGTGCAATACCTTTAAAAGATTTAATTAAAATGAAAAGAAGAAAATTGTGAAAAACTGACACTTTCCCACATCTCACACAATTCTTAAGCAAACGTTTCACGTAATGTAGGATGTCAACATCTTGATTACAGTATTTTCCTGTGTACAACAAAAATTAGGGGCAACAAAAAAGGAGGGGGTCATATTACACACTTGTCATTTTCAGAAATTTTTACTCTTCTGATTTGAAAACAACAAGATTGCAAATCCACTCAGCACAATAGATAACAAAACACAAAGTAGGCAGGTGTTGATAAAAATCGTTTTAGAAAAGGTGTTTAATATATTGGCAAATAACAGTACAGAAGGGACAAAGGAAAGCAGTGTGAAACATATTTGATGAGCTTTGAGGAATGGATGATAGAACAGGGTTTAGGAGAAATAACGCAAAACTTTTTACAAAGGACAGGAAGATGTGGAGGGTCGTGATTGCCTATGTTCTGAAATGACATGGCTCATAGAAGAAGAAGAATGAACTTGAGTAAATGGATGGTAGAACAGGGTTTTAAAAAAAAGGCAAAACTTATAAAGAGCTACAAAGGACAGGAAGATGTGGAGGGGTGTGATTGCCTATGTCCTGAAATGACATGGCTCATAGAAGAAGAAGAATGAACTTGAGTAAATGGATGGTAGAACAGGGTTTAGGAGAAATAGCAAAAAAGGCAAAAACTTATTAAGAGCTACAAAGGACAGGAAGATGTGGAGGCCGTGATTGCCTATGTTCTTTCATAGAAAAGAAGAATGAACTTGAGTAAATGGATGGTAGAACAGGGTTTAGGAGAAATAACAAAAAGGCAAAACTTATTAAGAGCTACAAAGGACAGGAAGATGTGGAGGGCCGTGATTGCCTATGTTCTGAAATGACATGGCTCATAGAAGAAGAAGAATGAACTTGAGTAAATGGATGGTAGAACAGGTGAAGGAGAAAATAACAAAAGGCAAAAACTTATTAAGAGCTACAAAGGACAGGAAGATGTGGAGGGTCGTGATTGCCTATGTTCTGAAATGACATGGCTCATAGAAGAAGAAGAATGAACTTGAGTAAATGGATGGTAGAACAGGGTTTAGAAATAATAAAAAGGCAAAACTTATTAAGAGCTACAAAGGACAGGAAGATGTGGAGGGCCGTGATTGCCTATGTTCTGAAATGACATGGCTCATAGAAGAAGAAGAATGAACTTGAGTAAATGGATGGTAGAACAGGGTTTAGGAGAAATAACAAAAAGGCAAAACTTATTAAGAGCTACAAAGGACAGGAAGATGTGGAGGGTCGTGATTGCCTATGTTCTGAAATGACATGGCTCATAGAAGAAGAAGAATGAACTTGAGTAAATGGATGGTAGAACAGGGTTTAGGAGAAATAGCAAAAAGACAAAATTTATTAAGGGACATATATAAGGGATAATTTTTACCCCACATCTAAAAACCTCTTATTTCAAAACAAGATGGCAAATACACTCAGCATAACAGATAATGAAACACAAAGTAGGTAGGTGTTGATAAAAATTGTTCACAAAAGGTATTTGATATGTCGGCCATATTTGTTTTTCTCTTCATTCTTAATGAAAGACAATGTCTTTTTTATTTTCGTAGTTTATTAATCTATAGAAATATAATAAATTTATATCAAACGGTTTGGTTTGGTTCGGTTTGTTTTGTTTTACGGCATATCGACTTCAATGGGTCATTTAATGCCGACAACTTTTTTTTTTCTGGTAATATTTTTGTTTGTCAAAAATCTATTTCTGGTAATATTTTTTCCTCAAAAATATATAGCTGGTAACATTTTTTTCAAAAACGTATAGCTAGTAATATTATTTTACAAAAAAGTATAGCTGGTAATAGTTTTTTTCAAAAATGTATTGCTCGTAATATTTCTTTTTTTTTTCTTCAAAAATTTATTTCTGGTAATAATTTTTTACAAAGTATTTCTGGTATTAAAACCTATTTTTACACTTTTATAATGCTTTTTACCTCAGTTTCAGGGTTAACTATTTGCCCATAGCTGGGACCCTAACAGGTGCTACCACCCGGCGTCAGGGTGGACCTGGGAACACCAGCAATTAAAAGGTGCTTCCACGCTCCTCAAAGCCTCCTGATCCGAGGCCTTCCTGTTGGACGTAGTTTATCATCTTACTCTGGACGCGGATGTAGTTTATCGTCAAACCCAGGATGCGGATGTAGTCTCAGTTTTGGGTTTAACTATTTGCCCATAGCTGGAACCTTAACAGGTGCTACCACCCGACGTCAGGGTGGACCTGGGAACATCAGCAATTAAGAGGTGGTTCCACGCTCCTCAAAGCCTCCTGATCCGAGGCCTTGCTGTTGGACGTAGTTTATCGTCTTATCCTGGACGCGGATGTAGTTTATCGTCATACCCAGGAGGCGGATGTAGTCTCAGTTTCAGGTTTAACTATTTGCCCATAGCTGGGACCCCTAACAGGTGCTACCACCCGGGTCAGAGCGTACCTGGGAACATCAGCAACTGAGAGATGGTTCCACGCTCTTCAAAGCCTCCTGATCAGAGGCCTTGCTGTTGGACATAGTTTATCGTCTTATCCTGGACGCGGATGTAGTTTATCGTCAAATCCAGGAGGCGGATGTAGTCTCAGTTTCAGGTTTAACTATTTATATAGCTGGGACCCTAACCTACCACCCGGGTCAGAGCGTGCCTGGGAACATCAGCAACTGAGAGATGGTTCCATAAAGCCTCCTGATCAGAGGCCTTGCTGTTGGACGTAGTTTATCGTCTTATCCTGGACGCGGATGTGGTTTATCGTCATACCCAGGAGGCGGATGTAGTCTCAGTTTCAGGTTTAACTCTTTGAGAGGTGATGGAGCGTACCTGGGAACATCAGCAACTGAGAGATGGTTGCTCTTCAAAGCCTCCTGATCAGAGGCCTTGCTGTTGGACGGAGTTTATCGTCTTATCCTGGACGCGGATGTAGTTTATCGTCAAACCCAGGAGGCGGATGTAGTCTCAGTTTCAGGTTTAACTATTTGCCCATAGCTGGGACCCTAACAGGTGCTACCACCCCGGATCAGGGGTGGACCTGGGAACATCAGAAACTGAGAGATGGTTCCACGCTCTTCAAAGCCTCCTGATCAGAGGCCTTGCTGTTGGACGTGGTTATCGTCTTATCCTGGACGCGGATGTAGTTTATCGTCAAACCCAGGAGGCGGATGTAGTCTCAGTTTCAGGTTTAACTATTTGCCCATAGCTGGGACCCCTAACAGGTGCTACCACCCCGGGTCAGAGCGTACCTGGGAACATCAGCAACTGAGAGATGGTTCCACGCTCTTCAAAGCCTCCTGATCAGAGGCCTTGCTGTTGGACGTAGTTTATCGTCTTATCCTGGACGCGGATGTAGTTTATCGTCATACCCAGGAGGCGGATGTAGTCTCAGTTTCAGGTTTAACTATTTGCCCATAGCTGGGACCCCTAACAGGTGCTACCACCCCGGGTCAGAGCGGACCTGGGAACATCAGAAACAGATGGTTCAGCTCTTCAAAGCCTCCTGATCAGAGGCCTTGCTGTTGGACGTAGTTTATCGATGGTTTATCGTCAGCTCCAGGAGGCGGATGTATCTCAGTTTCAGGTTTAACTCTTTGCCCATAGCTGGGACCCCTAACAGGTGCTACCACCCCGGGTCAGAGGTACCTTGCAACTGAGAGATGGTTCCACGCTCTTTAAAAGCCTCTGATCAGAGGCCTTGCTGTTGGACATTTATCGTCTTATCCTGGACGCGGATGTAGTTTATCGTCAAAAACCCAGGAGGCGGATGTAGTCTCAGTTTCAGGTTTAACTATTTGCCCTTTGGGACCCCCTAACATTGCCATCCCGGGTCAGAGCGTACCTGGGAACATCAGCAACTGGGACCGCTCTTAAAGCCTCCTGATCAGAGGGTGTTGGACGTAGTTTATCGTCTTATCCTGGACGCGGATGTAGTTTATCGAGGAGGCGGATGTAGTCTCAGTTTCAGGTTTAACAGCTGGGACCCCTAACAAACTAACTTTGGTCAGAGCGGACCTGGGAACATCAGAAACTGAGAGAGATGGTTCCACGCTCTTCAAAAGCCTCCTGATCAGAGGCCTTGCTGTTGGACGTAGTTTATCGTCTTATCCTGGACGCGGATGTAGTTTATCGTCAAATCCAGGAGGCGGATGTAGTCTCAGTTTTGGGTTTAACTATTTGCCCATAGCTGGGACCCCTAACAGGTGCTACCACCCCGGGTCAGAGCGTACCTGGGAACATCAGCAACTGAGAGATGGTTCCACGCTCTTCAAAACCTCCTGATCAGAGGCCTTGCTGTTGGACGTAGTTTATCGTCTTATCCTGGACGCGGATGTAGTTTATCGTCATACCCAGGAGGCGGATGTAGTCTCAGTTTCAGGTTTAACTATTTGCCCATAGCTGGGACCCTAACAGGTGCTACCACAGGTGTACCTAACATCCAACTGAGAGATGGTTCCACGCTCTTCAAAGCGTACCTGCTGTTGAACGTGGTTATCGTCTTATCCTGGACGCAATCGTCATACCAGGAGGCGGAGTTTCATGGTTTGCCCATAGCTGGGACCCCTAACAGGTGCTACCTTCAAAAGCGTCCTGGGAACATCAGCATCTGAGAGATGGTTCCACGCTCTTGCCTCCTGATTGGACTGTTGGAGTTTATCGTCTTATCCTGGACGCTGATGTAGTTTATCGTCATACCCAGGACCATATCAAACGGAAATTCCGATAAGATTAATACTTGAAAACGTATTACTGGTTACGTCTAGTTAGCTCCTTTCCCTGAAAATTTGAAAAGTTTGGGTATGGGAATTTAGATAAGAAATGGCTAAACATCCGGTTCATTTCTATTCATTAATAATGTAAGGATGCAGAAGGCGCTTATCTCTCTTTGATGGAGATAAGTCACATGGGTCACATGACGACCGTTTCATGACATCACTCCATACAGTGAACAAGATGGCAGTCATTTTTTAGTTCGTAGCCAAAAGATTGATTTCTTTTAGCCTGGAGCAAAGGGCCTAAAGCAGAGACTAAATCTGTCTGCCCAGCAGCTTACAAACACATGGAGCCGTTTCCTATGAAGTCATACATATTTTTTTAAATGGTGGCTGTTATACAGTTGGTAGTTAGGATTATGTGTTTGATTTTGTCATGGTTGTCAGGAGTGGGTTTTTCTGTCTTTTGCATTTTTCTTTTGTGGGTTTTGTGTTTGGCAATTTGCAGGAAATTGTTTGGGTATTGGCGGAGTCTGTAAGCGTTTTCAATGTATTTCTCTTCTTCGGTCAGGAATTTCGGGCTATATGGTATAAATAGAAAAAGTTGCAAATTAAAAAAATAATAATGTTTTATTTTATGAAAGTATTTCTTTATTTATATATATATTCTGAAATATCAAATATATATATATATATATATATATATATATATATATATATATATATATATATAAATACTTTCATAAAATAAAACATTTATTATTTTTAATTTGCAACTTTTTTATATATACATACATATTAAGAAAGTATACGTGGCTTCTCATTATGCTATATGGTATAAAGATATATAAACTTTTCATATATATCAAGAAACAAAGGGGGAAAAGTTTTTGTGTGATGCGTTTTGTCATTTAGGATTTCATCAGACCAGGTTTGTTTCTTTTGAATGTTGCAACTACACATGCGCACGAATGAGAGACGCTGGGAATTTTAAATTTAAAAAAAAAAACATTTTTTGTTCAAAGTTAGGATACTTGTTTCCGTTTGTAGTTGCATAATTAAAAGAAAAAAAAACTTTTAGTTCCAACGAATGATTTATTTTAATGGAAATATTTCGACTAGCAGTTGCCAATCTTGGCCATTCCTTAATTTGAGTAAAAACAGTGCAAAGAAGCTTTATAAAAATAAATCATTCGTTGAATTGAAACATTTTTTTTATTATATGTGTTTTAACGCCACCGCGATGACGTAAAGAAGACTTTGACCAAAATTTCGAACGTGTTAGAAAATATTAAAAATTTCAAAAAAAAAAAAAAAATACTTTGGTCTTTCATCTTAACAATAACATAAGCATTTTTGACGATAAAACTTTATTTTCCTTAAGTTTGTGGCATTTTTTATTACGCTATGCTGTTTCCCCGCGTAAAAGCGGAGGAACCTAGTTTTGGGTATATAATCTAGCCGAAGTCCTTTTTTGTTTTCCATCATCTTTGTTAAGAAATAAATATTATTACGCTTCGGCTTAATTCACATTGAAAAACGGGCGAAGTTATTGGAACATCCTATATTTTCTCAATACTGTTCCTTGATATATCAAATTATACATCGTTATGTCATATCATAGATATGTATGTATCTAGGTCAATTTTTTTAAAAAGTATTTTTCTTAAAAAGTATAATTCTAAAAAATTAAGAAGATATTGTCATACATTTCAAGGGAAATAACTCGAGTAAATTCTAAGGCCTGATCATTTTTCAAGAGGAATAACATGAAAACTTCAAAAGATGGTGCAATATCCTTGTGAAAAACTGACAACTTCACTCACCTCACACAGGACGAGCTGCTGAAAAGTTCTTGGCCTGCCTTCTAAAATATGACCATAATGACAAATATAATTTTTCTTTTTTAATCATTTCACTGCATGCAAGGCAACGGAGAAGAGACAAAGATACAAAAACGAAACTGAGAGAAGACAATCAAGAAACAGGCTTCAAGGAGACAGAAGGCAACTGATGTTGCATTTAAATTTTAGAAGATCATTGCTTAAAAGAAAGCAAGAAGCTGGAAAAGAGTTCCACGTGTGAGAAGTGCGGGAGAAAAAAAATAGCAGCCTAGAACTTGTGGTTACATCTACACCTTCTTAATCCGTTTATTTTTATAATTTTTTTTTTTTTAATCCAGTAATCCCCTTCATTGTTTAAAATTAATATAAATCCCAACTTTAGATAAAAATTAATACTTTGGAAATTTTATTGAAAGAAAAATAGTAAGTTTTTGTCGAGAGCTTTAGAAATAAAATATAAGTGTAAAAATTCTTAATATGGTAATATTTGAAATGATGCGCATTTGAAGTCAGAAGCAGACGTTAGTTTTTTTTGAGTGGCGCTCTTTTTTGTGGGTTCGGAAGCTGGAGAAGGGGTTCCTTTTGGATTCGAGGAAATTAACCTCAGTCAGAAAAGTATTCTTGCTCGAGAGAGACGTTATATTTTCTGGCTCCGTGGTAAAATGTTTTAGGTTACCTGACGACATAAAATAAGAGTTAACTAAATATAACTTGAGAAAAGTTATGTTTTAAGGTTTGTTTACGAAAATGTAGTGTTATAAAATAAAATAAGACATATCTCGGCTGATTTGCAGGCAAATAAACTAACATACTCAAGAGCAAGAGCCGGATGTGAATGGGACAAGGCCCCGTCACAAAATGACCATTATCGTCGTTTACGCATATTCCCGACGCACGAGTTCCGGTCGAAAAATAAAATAATATTTTTAAGTGTTTCTATTTTTCGACCAATAAAATGCTTCCCTCCTAATTATACTCGCGTCGTTTTTCGAGCCTGTTAAGCCATAAAAAACGCCATAAAAGGGGTCACACGGGGAAGTACAACAGCTGTCAACAGGAGGCCAGGGAAGAGACCTGTCACGGTCAGTCAGCAGTGGTCAGCAGGAGGAGCGCCACACCAACCAGTGAGAACTACTATGAGAGATCAACCCAGATTGGAAGCCGGCTTATGAACTATACCACAAGGTAGCTATCCCAAAACCACACGTTCCTATTGAAATAAATCATGTAAATCTATTTCTGCTGTTGTATTTCTTTCTTGCAACTATACGCTTGTCTATAACAGTAGTGTAGTATGTTTGATAGTGAGATCAGATTATTCGTTTTCGCCTTATAAGTAAAATTGTTTTTTGTTTTCTTTGTTTTTTTGTATCCAGGTAGTCTGAAGGACTAGAAAACTGGAAGAAAAGAGTTATTTGAAATGAAGAAGTTTTAATTTATTTAATTTGAAAAAACTTATGTTTTGATGACGGAAATGTAACTGTACTTGATAAAGAAAGCAAATAGTTCATTTATGGCTTAAGAATTTTATTCCAAATTAGTCTTTAAAAAAAATAATTAGACTATTGGAAGAGGTGAATTTATTCATGGGAAAAGGAATTGTTACTGTTGGCTAACCTTTTTTATACGGAAGTCATTCAATGCGAATGGTTCTGCCTTATTCTCGTCTTTTAGCACGACTACGTTTATTAATCTTTGCAATTTTGGACTCGTAAATTTCGTTTCCACTTAATTACTATATTACATCCAGGAAATAGCCAAATAGAATTTTACACGATTTTAAACTGTTATAAATTATTATAATTAAAATGTAAAAAAAAAAAAAAAATCTTGTAAAAATTCATTATTCATCAGAAAAATTTTATTTCTTCATACAATAAATGTCCTTAATATAACGGTAAATTTGCTTTTTAAGTCCCGTGCTAAATATCTATTAAAATTTTCCCAAATCGTCATATTTCCGTCTAAATGTATATGCTGAACTCGAGATAATTAAATTTTGATAAAACCTACCGTTTTGGAGTTATCGACGATAAAGGTTCGGACTCAGTCGCGTTTCAGCCGTCGGCCATTACTGGCCTTCTTTCAGCTCCATTCACTGCAGAACATTTTGCGCGCGGAAGCTTAATTAACGGCCTTTTTACTGCTCTTAACTGATCATACTCGTCTAAATTACTGCGCACTTACATTTGCACGGAAATATGACGATTCGGGAAAATTTTAATAGATATTTAGCGCGGGGCTTAAAAAGCAAATTTATCGTTTTGCTTTGTGTTTTAATTTAAGAAATTTATTTTCTTAAGCATATTAATTTAAAATCATACACACGTCAAATACACAAAATGTTTTTTCTTCGGTATTTTTTCATATATATATATATATATATACTTTTAGGTCTGTCTATTTTAATATATTTTTTAATAAATACCATTAATCCTTGTTTTTTAAGTATAGAATAAATATTCATACCCGGGTAAATTTTTATTTTAACACCCGAGTACTAATACACCTTCAAACTTTTCCCAAATAGTCTTATTTCCGTGCAAATGTATCTGCTGAACTCAAACCAACAATTAGATATTGAAGAAACCTACCTTTTTGGATGTTAACGACCCGAAAAAAATCGGACTTTTTCTTTGTCTTTCGTCAGCCATTACCGGCTTATTGATAAGTAATTCAGTGCTGAATTTTGTTGGTGGACGTATACAATTTGGGCCTATTTACCTCCTTCACAGTAATTCCTTGTAGAAATTAGTACGCGCTTCCGTAAAGCGATTTTTTTTTTTTTTTGTACTTAATTTAAGAAGAAAGTTAACTTCCAAATATATGTAAACATCGACAAATAAAAGAATAACAAAGTAATTTTTTTTTTTTAGGAAGAAAATTAACTTTCAAATTAGGGTTAGGTGTTTTTTTTTTTTCTTTGGTATTCTTTTTTGCCAATGTTTACATATATTTGAAAGTTAACCTTCTTCTTAAATTAAGTACAAAAAAAATCGCTTTACAGAAGCGCGTACTAATTTCTGAAAGAAAATAGTTCAGCAGTAAATGACCCTCGGGTGTTAAAATGAAAATTTAACTATACCCGTTTATTTTAAATATTAAATAACAAACCTGTCCATTTTAAATGCAATATATATTTTTAAAAGGAAAAAAAAGTACTCCCCGTATGATATTGGGTTGGTGCATAATTATCAGGCGTTTTTATAGGCAAGTTATTTGTTAATAAAAATTATTGTTTTGTTTACTTTTTTTAATAAAAATATTATTTTATTTTCATGTTATAAAAATGCATGTCAATAATCATACGCTCCAGAATAATCATTTAAAAATGTTATTGTTGAATTTTTATGTTTCTTTTTTTCATAATAAATATTGTTTAAAAAACGCCTGATGATTATGCACCAACCCAATACATGGACTGCACCAGCATTGCACTGACCAGATAGTTTTATTAAAATTTAAATTATGTAACAGTCAGTCTCTACCCAACACCTGAAGATTGTGTTGTACATGAAACTGTTGTGCTACCAGTAAGGTATTATATATATATATACACGAGGGTCATTCAATAAATAAGGTGAATTTTTCGGTATACGGACTTCTAATACAGATAGAAGCTTACTTTTTTTATTTATTTATTTTTTTTTTTTACTTCTTTCTCACATGGATTTAATTTCTTTTGCAGATTAAAAAAAAACCTTGAGAGTTTTGGCGATTAACAAAGATGGCCGACCAAGAAGCATGCTCCAGGATTGAACAGCAGTCAGTTATCAAGTTTTTGGTTGCTGAAGGGTGCAAACCAGTTGAAATTCATAGGAGAATATCAACTGTGTATGGTGCCACATGTTTCAACCAAAAAAATGTCTACAAGTGGGCTAAATTGTTTAAAGAAGGACGGAGCAGTGTTGAGGATGAAGACAGGCCTGGGAGGCCTACAGAAGTGAGGTCTCCTGGGGTGATTGAATCAGTCAATGACCTTATTCAGTCTGACAGAACTACTGTGAACTGCTGAGGCAGGTCAAGAAAGACATAAAGAACAAACGCAGGGGTCATCAGTCAGAAGGAGTCATCTTGCATTATGACAACGCAAGGCCTCACACAGCAGCCCAAACGGTGCAGACCATCAACAAGCTGGGCTGGGAACTGCTCCTTCATCCCCCTTACAGCCCAGACCTTGCCACTTCAGACTTTCACCTGTTTGGTCCCTTGAAAGCGTTCACGAGAGGCACGAAGTTTAAAAGTGACGATGAAGTCAAAAGTGTTGTGAGCGACTGGCTGAGACATCAGTCCAAAGATTTTTACGCTTAAGGGAATACGGAAGCTTGTGCACAGATGGGAAAGGTGTGTGACAGTGCTGGGAGACTACGTTGAAAAAAAAAAAAAAAAAAAAAAAGTAAGCTTCTATCTGTATTAGAAGTCCTTATACTGAAAAATTCACCTATTTATTGAATTGAATTTGTGTGTATATATATATATATATATATATATATATATATATATATATATATATATATATTCGAGCCTATATTATTAAATATAACAGACTGTATATGCCTATTATGTTTGAACCATTTTAAACTTTGTATATTGGCTTTAGTTTCAGATGAAAATAAAGACAAAAACTGTCCAAAATTTGAATATTTTTTTTTTTAAATGGTATTCATTGATCTAAGCTTTCGGCTCACATGAGCCATCATCAGAGGTGGTTATATGGACATTACAACAGAGATGTTCACCATCAAAGATGACATCCTGTTTTATTTTTTTTTTTTTACATAGAAGTTTGCTATGCAATGATAATGGTCACAGAAGATCAGACACAGGTTGTAATGCGGTTCTATGACGTCATAGATGACCACATGAGAGAAAGAAATGTTATCAACAGTACCATATGTTTAAATGCATGGTAATATGTTGTGACTGGTTTGAAATGTAATTTTGTTGAGTGTAGGTTGCTTCGTTTTAATGTAGAATGCATTCCAATATTTATTTTCTCCTGAAACTAAAGCCGCTATACAAAGCTTAGAACGGCTCATGATCAGAAAGAATAGTCATTCGTTGTCTGTTATATTTAACAATATATGTTTGAATAATGATCTGCTGCCCCAATACACTAAATATATATGTGTGTACGAGGTCTGTCTGAAAAGTAACGGGACTGATGTCACAATCAATTCATTTCAATTCCAAACAACATTTTTTTATCATTCTCTGCAATGTTTCTATGCGCTGCCGGAAGGATTCTTCTTTTATGCCCCTCAGCTCCATCATTTTGGCCCTATTGCTGGCTTCCTCGCCTTCAAAACGGATCACCTTGATGATCCACTTGAGCTTGGGGAAAAGGAAAATGCCACATGGAGCAGCTGAATAAAGAGGTTGTTTCATTACGGCGATGTTCTTCTCGGTCATGAACTGACCGATGCTCAGGGTGTTGTGAGCAAGTGCATTGTCATAGTGAAGCAGCCACAATTTGTTCTGCCACAACTCTCATCTCTTCTTGCACACTGAATGAAGAAAACGCTGCAGGATCTCTTTGTAGAATTGCTGATTGATTGAGGGTTTATTTGAACGGGAAACCATGTAGTTTGTTGTTTGGAATTGAAATAAATTGTTTGCGATACTAGTCCTGTTACTTTTCAGACAGATTTCATACAACAGGCATACAATTTTATACAATTGCTTGTTGTTTATATACAAGGTCTGTCTGAAAAGTAACAGGACTGATATCACAATCATTTAAATTCCAAACAACATGGTTTACACTTTGAAGTAATCCCCCTCTCATCTACAGCACTGTTCCATCCTTCTCTGCTATGTTTCTATGCACTGCTGGAAGGATTCTTCTTGTATGACCCTTAACTCTGTTGTTATGGCCCTTTTGATGGCCTCTATACCTTCAAAATGCTTTGGTTTGGTGTGGTTTGTTTTACAGCATATCAACTTCAATGGGTCATTTAATGCCGACAACTTTTTTTTTCCTGGTAATGTTTTTGTTTTGTCAAAAATCTCTTTCTGTTAATATTTTTTTCCTCAAAAATGTATAGCTGGTAATATTATTTTTTTCAAAAACATATAGCTGGCAATATTTTTTCAAGAAGGTATAGCTGGTAATAGTTTTTTTCAAAAATGTATTGCTGGTAATATTTTTTTTTCTTCAAAAATTTATTTCTGGTAATAATTTTTTACAAAATATTTCTGGTATTAAAACCTATTTTTACACTTTTATAATGCTTTTTACCTCAGTTTGGGGTTAACTATTTGCCCATATCTAGGACCCTAACAGGTGCTACCACCCCGGGTCAAGGTGGACTTGGAAACACCAGCAATCAAGAAGTGGTTCCATGCTCCTCACAACCTCCCAATCAGAGACCTTGATGCCGGATGCAGTTTACGGTTATACCCAGGACCATCAAAATGCTTTGATAATCCCTTTGAAACTTGGGGAAAAGAAAAATGTTACACAGAACAGGATCATGAGAATCGGGAAGTTGTTCCTGTATGACAAATATTATTGGCCAGTAACTGCCGGATGCTCAGGGTATTGTGAGCTGGTGCATTGCCGTAGTGAAGCAGCTATGATTTGTCCTACCATATTGCTTATATGTGAAAAAAAAAATGCAAAACTTGCAGAAAGATAAGATTACAGTTATATACACTGAAGATAACATCTTTTATTTCATGTAATTAAACCAAAAATCAACTTTAACTTTGGAATTAAATAAATATGTGGTCCAATAGTTTTTAAAATCATGTATCCAAAATATGAGTCCAATTAAAAAAATATCAGTTTCTTAAATAACAACAGATTTACAGCCTTTCACACAAATGATATAAACAAATTAAAACGTGCGTAGATGATACAGTAGGGTCTGAGGTGTCGACAAAACAAAAATAAATTATATTCATCTATATTAACAATGAAATGGTAACGTCTCAGATCCAGATGTCCAATGGTGTTATCTCTCTAGGTGAGAATGTCATGTGACAGGCATTGCAAGGTCTCTGATGACAGCTTCGTCCCAAGGTCCATAGATATTACTGAAAAACAAAAGAGTTAAAAAAAAAACAGAAAGAAATAAAACATCTCTGAGATTTGGATCAGGAAAGTGTGGAAGCAGCATCATGGTTACTGGGGCCAAAATTGGAAAAGGTGAGCAGAGTTCAAACTTCAGCCTAACCCATTGCATTCACTTTTACACAAATTTAATTGGGAAAGGTATTAATCTATCTCTTCTCCCACCAGCAATGGCTTAAATAGCATGGCAGCTTGGTCACTCTAGCTTTGGTTGGCAGCCAGTCTAGGAGAAGGACAATTATGAATTAAAAACTGCCAACAACTGCTTACTCCTTGGTAAAACATTATCTCTGCATTTTTTTTTCTTATCAAACAAGTGAGAGTGCTTTAAAAGCAAATAGAACCTTATTTGACTGCGAAGCACTTTGTAGCCGAGCAGTTAAAGCAAGCTAGACAGTGGTTTCTCTTGCAAAGACAGATGCAGGTTCAAATCCTACCAGAGGGCACATTTTCTTTTAATAATTTTTCTCAGGTGTGTGTAAGTCAGTAGACAAAATCCTGAGTTAACTTGCAGTATAAGCACCAAAATCTCCTGGTATTGAGAATGTACCATTCTCATGTTAAATTGCCTGGTTATTTTGAAAATGACATTAAAATAATGCACTTGATTACCATTTAGACATTATGGACAATGTAAGCTTGATTTCTTTCTTGTCGTGTAGACAGAACGACCGCCATTACTGGCTTTGTTTACATACGTTTGCCTCGAGTAGTCATGTGACATGGAAGCTTCACTTGTCTTAATTACTGCGCAATGCATAAAGTTTAAAATGAATGCATGAAAAAAAAAAAAAAAAAATGGTAAAACGAAAAGCAAAATCAAAATGATATGCCTGAAAGGATAAAAAAAATAAAGCTTCCATTCCACAAAAAAATAATACTTTTAATTGAAAAAGAAAAATTTATGACTCCCCACTCCCTACCAAAAAAGCTTCTTAAGAATATTTTTGGAAAAACGGTTCAATCATGAAATTATATCTATTTAGAAATGCTTTCAATTGTTTCTGTAACAAATTTAATAAAAAAAAAAAAAACACTAAAAAAATTGCACAGTAATCAAAACCAGTAGGAAAAGTTGTAAAAAGGCCGTTAACTAAGTAAGTTTCCGTGTATTATTACTTGAGGCAAATGTATGTGACCAAGGCCAGTATTAGCGGCCAGCAACACGAGAGAGATCAAATGTACATTGATGGTAAATTGTAAACGGTAATCATGTGCAATGTTCTAATGTTATTTTCGAAATAATCAGGCAATTTCACACCCAGGGGCTTTGATGTTTATACTACAAATTAACCGATTACTGTTTCAAATAAAACAGCGAAATCTACTGAATAGCCACTAAAAATAATTTTTTAAGTAAAATACACACAAATACAAAAAAAAATGGCTGCCCCCTCGTTGTACAAAAATGCTTGCCAATAGGCTAAACCTGATGGTACCTACACAATTTTTTTTAACTTGTGAAGCCCTACATCAACTCTCAAAATAAAACTGTCTTCATCCAATGACAAGAACCAGTCAAGATAATCAGAGACCGCCTGTCCCACATCCTGTACAAGGCCCAAAAGCCATTCAATGTAGAAGATTGTATTACAAGGCAGTTTGTATGGATAGGGAAGGAAGATAACAGTTAATCCTAAACAGGTCAGGATTATAGTGATCAGGGAAACATCCTCTTGGGAGTCAGTTCCACAGAGCAGTGGTTCGCAGGAAGAAGTTGTCAGAGTGGCATTTGCTTCTCACAGAGGGAATACAGAGGGAATGTAGGTGGTTTGCAACAATGTAAGTGGTATGACAGGTCCTTACAATGAAGGTTACGCCTGGCGGAACTAAGTATTTCTTCCAAGCACTTTCCACTACATCCCACCTGTGAGAGAGAGAAGTGGAAAATAATTTATCACCCACAAGGACTTGAAGAAGCCTTTGGACTCTATCAAGGCTGGAATGTGTGTTCTGTGCAGCTCTCAGCCAAATATAACAGTACTCCATTCTTGGCCTGATCTGGCTCTTGTAAAGTAGAGGATAACAGTGGAGTCAGGTACTTACTGCAGTGGTACAGGGAGCCAATCATTTTACCTGCATCTTTAGCAATGGATCATATGTATGAGTTCCATTTGAGGTCTGGGGTGAGTTTATGGTCCAATAGTCTCTCAAGGCACAGTAACATGAAGATAGGTCCTCTGCCACTGTTTACAGTACATGCTGTTTCTAAGTGGTCCCCCATCTAAGTACTGACCAGGCTCAATGTTGCTTAACTTTAATAATTCAACAGGAGCCGGTGCTTTCAACATGACTTGCATGTATATGTATAGCTAGCAACTCCTATTCAGACCTTTCTAAATTTGCACAAAAAATATTGTTTTTGAAATTTTTGCAGTAAACAATTTTGGTTGTAAATATATAATATTTATGAAGATAATATCTTTCCTTCGGTGTTTATAAATTGTACTACATGTTCTGAATAAAGTACAAATCTAATGTTTGGCATTTATTCCTTTATTAAATAACTTCATATTAATAATAATAAAGTTTACATGACAATGTTAACATCACATAATTATTTCTGAATAGATTTTTTACCAAATTCCAATTCAATGTCATTTACTCAAATTAATAAGTGATCCCCAATGAGAATTCAGCACTAAAATAGATATTCAGATTCAATTATTAACTTTAACAATGAACTATTTTAAATTACAAAATTGTACTTAAACAAAAATTTCTTATAATACATATTACTTATAATTCATTCCTTCTTGCTGTCAACTTTGATGGCGCAGGTACAGTAGTGTGTGTGTGTGTGTGTGTGTGTATATATATATATATATATATATATATATATATATATAATAATAATAATAATAATGGACTTTCCTGTCGGTTTCGACGTATGAGGATCTGACAGCTTAGTTGATTCAGTTATGAAATTTTGTGCAATAATCTTAAGTGGCATTTAAGAACCGCTAGTGATTTACAAAGGAGGCCACATATGGAACAAGTGTGAGGATTGTGAGATGAGATGACTGTTAGATTGGCTGACCTTTTAGATCTTTCTCTCACTTCTTGAATATGATTCAGACAAGCAGATTGAAAACTGCTGAATCCACTAGACTCGTTGATCTCCATTCTACCCACTCCAAGGCTAAACGCTCAAGGGTGTTATGTGGTATAATGACAGCTGACAAGCTTCTCTTCAATTTGTCTTTGTATCTTAGCCATGGGTGTCCTACATTCCTGTAGCCCTGATCTAACTGGATGTAAAATATATATATATATATATATATATATATGAAAAACACTAGTCAAAAGTGAACAAAAAGGGTTTAGGATTTATTCTGTCCACTGCTATATCAATATTCTGTTTAATTATTCATGTTAACAACAAACTATTTTAAATTATAAAATTTTACTTGGATTAAACAAAAATTATCTACAATACATATTACTTATAATACATTCCTTCTTGCCATCAATTTTGATGGCATGGGTAAACTAGTATGTATATTTTGACATGAGACGTACACAAGTCAAGACCCCTTTCACAATGACACACAAAAATCTACCGCACTGATAAACTACAAAGAGACTGCACGAAACGTTACTCGGGCCTTCCAAAGTTTACACAAAAAATATTGGCTTTGGGAACTTTTGTAGTAAACATAATTTTGGTTGTAAATAGGCAACATTTATGAGGATAAAATACAGATATCTTTCCTGAGGTGTTTATAAATTGTACACTGTTTAATTATTAATGTTAACAACAAACTATTTTAAATTATAAAATTTTACTTGGATTAAACAAAAATTATCTACAATACATATTACTTATAATACATTCCTTCTTGCCATCAATTTTGATGGCATGGGTAAACTAGTATGTATATTTTGACATGAGACATACACAAGTCAAGACCCTTTCACAATGACACAAAAAATCTACCGCACTGATAAACTACAAAGAGACTGTAACTAAACGTTACTGGCCTTCCAAAGTTTACACAAAAAATATTGGCTTTGGAAACTTTTGTAGTAAACATAATTTTGGTTGTAAATAGGCAACATTTATGAGGATAAAATACAGATATCTTTCCTGAGGTGTTTATAAATTGTACACTGTTTAATTATTAATGTTAACAACAAACTATTTTAAATTATAAAATTGTACTTGGATTAAACAAAAATTATCTACAATACATATTACTTATAATACATTCCTTCTTGCCATCAATTTTGATGGCATGGGTACACTAGTATGTATATTTTGACATGAGACATACACAAGTCAAGACCCCTTTCACAATGACACACAAAAATCTACCGCACTGATAAACTACAAAGAGACTGCACGAAACGTTACTCGGGCCTTCCAAAGTTTACACAAAAAATATTGGCTTTGGGAACTTTTGTAGTAAACATAATTTTGGTTGTAAATAGGCAACATTTATGAGGATAAAATACAGATATCTTTCCTGAGGTGTTTATAAATTGTACACTGTTTAATTATTAATGTTAACAACAAACTATTTTTAAATTATAAAATTTTACTTGGATTAAACAAAATTATCTACAATACATATTACTTATAAAATTCCTTCTGCCATCAATTTTGATTAAACTTAAATATTTTGACATGAGACATACAAGTCAAGACCTTTTCAATGACACACAAAAATAACCACTGACTGATAAACTACAAAGAGACTACACAAACGTTACTCGGGTTCCAAAGTTTCTATACAAAAAATATTGGCACAAGGGAAATTTTTAGTAAACATAATTTTTTAAGTAAATAGGCGCATTTATGTTACAGATATCTTTCCTGAGGTGTTTATAAATTGTACACTGTTTAATTATTAATGTTAACAAATAAACTATTTTAAATTATAAAATTGTACTTGGATTAAACAAAAATTATCTACAATTATATTCTTATAATACATTCCTTCTTGCCATCAATTTTGATGGCATGGGTAAACTAGTATGTATATTTTGACATGAGACATACACAAGTCAAGACCCCTTTCACAATGACACACAAAAATCTACCGCACTGATAAACTACAAAGAGACTGCACGAAACGTTACTCGGGCCTTCCAAAGTTTACACAAAAAATATTGGCTTTGGGAACTTTTGTAGTAAACATAATTTTGGTTGTAAATAGGCAACATTTATGAGGATAAAATACAGATATCTTTCCTGAGGTGTTTATAAATTGTACACTGTTTAATTATTAATGTTAACAACAAACTATTTTAAATTATAAAATTGTACTTGGATTAAACAAAAATTATCTACAATACATATTACTTATAATACATTCCTTCTTGCCATCAATTTTGATGGCATACAAAAACTAGTATATATTTTGACATGAGACATACACAAGTCAAGACCCCTTTCACAATGACACACAAAAATCTACACGCACTGATAAACTACAAAGAGACTGATAAACTACAAAGTTTTACAAAAAATATTGGCTTTGGGGAACTTTTGTAGTAAACATAATTTTGGTTGTAAACCCTTTTATGAGGATTATAGATATCTTTCCTGAGGTGTTTATAAATTGTACACTGTTTAATTATTAATGTTAATAAATAAACTATTTTTAAATTATAAAATTGTACTTTTAAACAAAAAAAATACATTGGCTTATAATACATTCCTTCTTGCCATCAATTTTGATGGCATGGGTAAACTATATGTATATTTTGACATGAGACATGTCAAACCCTTTCACAATGACACACAAAAAAACATTGATAAACTACAAAAGAGACTGCACGAAACGTTACTCAGGCCTTCCAAAGTTTACACAAAAATATGGCTTTTGGGAACTTTTTGTAAGCTTATAATTTTGTTGTAAATAGGCAACATTTATGAGGATAAAATACAGATATCTTTCCTGAGGTGTTTATAAATTGTACACTGTTTAATTATTAATGTTAACAATAAACTATTTTAAATTATAAAATTGTACTTGGATTAAAAACAAAATTATCTACAATACATATTACTTATAATACATTCCTTCTTGCCATCAATTTTGATGGCATGGGTAAACTAGTATGTATATTTTGACATGAGACATACACAAGTCAAGACCCCTTTCAATGACACACAAAAATCGCACTGATAAACTACAAAGAGACTGCAAGAAACGTTACTCGGCCTTCCAAAGTTTACACAAAAAATATTGGCTTTGGGAACTTTTGTAGTAAACATAATTTTGTTTGTAAATAGGCAACATTTATGAGGATAAAAATACAGATATCTTTCCTGAGGTGTTTATAAATTGTACACTGTTTAATTATTAATGTTAACAACAAACTATTTTAAATTATAAAATTTTACTTGATTAAACAAAAATTATCTACAATACATATTACTTATAATACATTCCTTCTTGCCATCAATTTTGATGGCATGGGTAAACTAGTATGTATATTTTGACATGAGACATACACAAGTCAAGACCCCCTTTCACAATGACACACAAAAAAATCTATGCACTGATTTGACATGGCCTTCCAAAGTTTACACAAAAATATTGGCTTTGGGAACTTTTGTAGTAAACATAATTTTGGTTGTAAATAGGCAACATTTATGAGGATAAAATAAGATATCTTTCCTGAGGTGTTTATAAATTGTACACTGTTTAATTATTAATGTTAACAACAAACTATTTTAAATTATAAAATTGTACTTGGATTAAACAAAAAATTATCTACAAAAAACTACTTCTTTACATCAATTTTGATGGCATGGGTACACTAGTATGTATATTTTTGACATGAGACATACACAAGTCAAGACCCTTTCACAATGACACACAAAAAATCCACCGTGACTGATAAACTACAAAGAGACTGCACGTAAACGTTACCGGGCCTTCCAAAGTTTACACAAAAATATTGGCTTTGGGAACTTTTGTAGTAAACATAATTTTGGTTGTAAATAGGCAACATTTATGAGGATAAAATACAGATATCTTTCCTTAGGTGTTTATAAAATGTACACTGTTTAATTATTAATGTTAACAACAAACTATTTTAAATTATAAAATTTTACTTGGATTAAACGAAAATTATCTACAATACATATTACTTATAATACATTCCTTCTTGCCGTCAATTTTGACGGCATGGGTACACTAGTATATATATTATGGTGGATAGCCATATTTGAGTATATGAGATTGGATTAATAAATAAAAATCCATCACTTCTATATATTAATTTATTATATTCTATAATATAGGTTTGCTTGGAAACATGCACGCACAAACGCACACACATACACTGTACTTTATATATAAGATATACAGACACGAGGACACACACAAAGAGATGCACATAAAAACGTATTCTTAACAAGATGCTTACTCTTTGTAAGGCTGCAGTCGGCAAAGCCATGCAGGGCAGACAAAATTGATGAACAAATGAATGCAGATGAAGATAGCAGCGCCGATGACAGATACTGACAGTAGAGCACCACTGGCTATCACACCGACAATTAGACTCATCATGTTCTGATAGATGGGGCCTTTTTTCTGGAAAATAAGAAATACAGGACAAAATAATGAAAACAAATTTCTAAAAAAAGTGAAAATAAAAAAAATGTGAACATATGTACAAATGTTTTGGAAAGATAACTGATATTTTTCTCCTGTTGAATATTTTCAATTTTCTTCATAATTTGTTCTCAATTACCTGGTGCACCCCATAAACAAAGTTAAAAATATGTATTTACAAGCACTAAGGAGTTATAAAAATCATGGGTACATTAAATTCTTCCATATTTTAATTCCATATAATAAATACAAACAATCTTTTTGATTTTATAAAACGCCAAAATGGTTAAATTTATTCATTGTAAATCATTTAGAAGGATTATTGAATCAGTTATGACATCAAAATTCAATTTGATTGATCAAAAAGTTGGCTTTTACAACATATCGTATTTTCTAGCGAAGATAATGCTTAAAGAAAATAATATTAGAATAGAAATTAGTTAAATATTTTGGGTGGGTGCTTATATATCTCAGTCATTGTTGTGTCGGAAACTTACCACCCCTCTTGAAGATGAACTTGTCTACAAACAAAGACGTTAAATAGTGGCATGTCAAAAGACAGACAGAGTCGGAGAAGTTCTTGGTTGAGCTAGTTATAGACTATTCAGGTGATTTCTGTACCAACTTACCAACCGAATAAACCCCTTATTATTGTTACATGTTATTTGGCGTTTGGCTTTACTAACCCCAAATTAACATCATAACAGTCATGCTGCTCTTTCTCAAGCATGCAATGAAGGGTCAGCTGGGTTCGTACATGTTTGCCTGTTGAGGCCGTCACTGACATTGGGTAGATCACAGATTTCCACACTAGCCAGAAGGGTATCTGTCAGCTGGCTTCTCTGAAGGAAACAGACTGATTTAGAAGTTTTTTATAGAATATTGTAAGCTTCTGATAAAGAAAATTTATAAAGGGATTTATTTTAGAAAAAAAGGGGATGACATATAATGTATACAAAATGTGTTTTGAAATAATTCCCTAACAAAGAAATTGGGTATAATTATCTGACAGAATTTCTAAATCAGCTGTGTCAGGATTGTCCCCTCATGAATTGCAATTATAAGTTGGTACAATTGTTATGCTCATGCCTAACATGAACCCAAATCTATACTGGCACTATCTAGGGTGAGCCAGTAAGCTAGTTACTACAGTAAGCTAGCTATAAACTGTTACTTTGTAGGAGTTATCTCCTCCTGAATTCTGACACCACCACTTGGGGGACCTATCCCTAAATCATATATACTTGAGAACTCCCCTCTCTCTCTCTCATTTCAACAAACTACAACCATGTAAGCTCTCACAGAAGATAAGCATTCCGTCTTGTGGGAGACACCATGAACATTACAGACACGCATACATGCAGGCAGGCATGTATGTATGTACGAACATCTACACACATCTAGGAACATCACACATCTACGAACATTCACTCCTTCAACCGCAAGGACACAGAAACTTATCAATTTCTAACGGTGAGATTTTCATCAGCAAACATCACACTGCCAAAACAAGTGCTAAACTAAAAAACTACATTTTTAGTACGAAATACTATTTCTCGATTTTCAAGCGAAGAATACAATTTTCACTCACTCAACACGTTTCTTTGAACTCACCTTCAGTAATTCAAACTAACAGTTTAAGGTAAATAACTCTTGCCATATTTAAACATTGAACTTTCAACTACAGAAACACTTAACATTATGAGTAACAATCTGTTTAATTCTCTTACAAGTAACAATACATCTTACTAAAATTCTCCAAACTCAATATTTTCCTCAGGTTATCAACAGGAACATTTTTCTCACTCAAAATTCCAAGGACAAGTAAATTTCAGCGTTTCAAACACAGCTGAATTACTGTCTCTACAGTTGTTGTTATGCATATATAAATTCCATTTACTTATGCAACTTTTCTTCTTAAATGTTATTCTTCTTGTTTGTTCATTCACTTGTCACACGGTCCGTTACAACTACAGTAAGCTTGCTATGCCAGTTACTACAGTACACTAGCTATAAATGGTTACTATAGTAAGCTAGTTATATTTAGTTTGATTTATATTAAAGAAAACACACAAGACCTATTCTCTTATATGTAACATTATATTTTATTCAACTTTGGACTTCATCAATTACCATCAGCCAGAAGGTGTTTAAATCTGGGACTTTCTCCAAAGGTGGATTCTACATTCTCATGATGATGTATTATACACTGCTTTTCAACTCTAGGGTGGGAGTTTATATATCAACCTTTCATTTTTTTTTTCAAAGGAAGAGAACTGATGTAATGGAATAATCTGTCACCACCATGAGTGACTACACTGAGTGACTACAATATCTGTAAGTCAATGGTAAGTCTAGCTGGGATCTGTTCAGATAAACATATCTGAAGGTAACGAGCGCCATAAACGGACTACAGAGTTTGAACCCATTTATATGAAGTTGAAATCTTTTCTGAGCCATGGCTAAACAGTTAAACTCCCTTGTACAACAACCCGTGGGGGGGTAGCTAAATATTCTAGCTGGGATCTGTTCCAGCTGTGCTGTCAAACTCTCTGCCTTCAGGCGTAGAGGAACCTGGGCAAGGCTACGCTGAAAGGGAGAGTATCATCTGGGGAGGTAGACAAACCCGATCCTGTTTATGCAGGGTCTATGGGGATTTTTGGGTCGAGCCTATGGGCTCGAGAACCCCACATTAAATTCAGCCTTGTGCCACATGTGACTGCATGGGGCAGTTGCTAGATACCATCTAGTTGGAATCTTTTCCAGCTGTGCCGATCAAACTCTCTGCCTTTGGGCAGAAAGGAACCCAGACAAGGCTATGCTGAAGGGCAGAATCTTGTCTCAGGAAACAGCTACCCAACCCCATGAATCCTTCTTCTCTCCTGAATTATTTATTAACGCAAACAAAACAATGAAAACATGAACCCTCTTCTTCCCTCAGCTATGGATAAATAGCAGGACAGACTGGGTTCCATAGCCTTGGATGGTAACTGGTCTACTGCAGAAAGAAATGACAACCTACTACGGGAAAAAAATCTACCTTGTCAGTCATGTATCAAAAGATACATGATTGCCTAAGCGTTTATTACATATGGCACATAAGTGTTGGTACATGTTTTATTCTTACATCCAGTCTTTGAGTCGTTCTCCCTATGTAGCGTGAACCACAACTACATTTAAATGAATAAATCAAAGAACTATATATTTGTGTATTTAGGCAGCAATCATTTCTTTCATGCACATTTCATTGAATATGACAGACAAAATGCTTTTATTTAGTTTTTTTATAGAATTTCTCATTTTTTTCTTTTCAGATGATAAATTATATAAAAACTGTCCAGATGTTCTTTTTATCCAAGCACTTTCAGCTATACATTTAGCCATTTTTCAAGGATTAAATGTTATATATGGTGAGGTTGATGGTAGGAGAGAGATGTTTAATATAAAGGGCCTCTCTAATAGTAAGATGTTTCCAGTAATGTGATCATATAGAATTTTAGTGTTTTCAACCAGAATTTTTCTTAAGGGTTCTTGAAAATTGTGGCTTGATAGATGTTTGAAAATGGCTGAAGAAGTGGCCGAAAATGCTTGAGTTGATGAAAATTATGGAAAATTTCAGCACTTCTTTACTTCTACAAAACAGAAGAAGCATACTGGAAAAACTAAATAAAAAAAATTAATTAAAACTTCCTTTCTGCCATATTTAATGAAAGATGTTTAAAGAGTGTAAAGGTATATATATATATAAATATATATATATATATATATATATATATATATATACTAGTAGTGTAGCCCGGCCACGTTAATGGGATGTAACAGTAAGAGATAGATCAAGTATCGACCATCATAAAGACTGAAAAATAAAATTGACAAAGATTATTGTTTAAGGTTGACGGACACGCATGTCTTAATTTGTTTTGTTTTTTGTTTTTTTACGAATTGGTCAAACCCAAACAAAAACATTGTTTTCAATCATTATGAGTCTATCGATTGAATAGAATTTTATTATAAACAATTGTCTTGTAACTGGAATTTTTAAAGCATTCTTAATGTAAAAATAAAGAAAAAAGTGTGCAAGACAATAAGAAACACTACCTGCCAAAAAAAAAAGTGAAGTTATGTTGAAATCGGTTGAAAGATGTAGGAAATCCGATCCCATATATAAACGAACACACACACACACACACACACACACACACACAAACAACCTGGGTTTTATAATAAGTATAACTTGATACGAGTTGTCCCCCTTTCATTCTGGCGACAGAATCGTGTTTTATCATGTTTTCAAATTGATTTCGTGCAAAAACAATTGTGTTTTTCTAATTTTTGGCACTGTCACAACCAACACAAGGTAATTTTATGCAGTCCTGTGAAGTTCTGTTGAAATCGGTTGAAAAATGTAGGAAATCCGATCCAATATATAAACGTACAGACACACACACACACAATCTGCGTTTTATAATATGTAAGATATATTTGTGTGCCAACGGCTATCTGTCACTGTGACTGACCAGATGATGTGCATATATGAATGCCATCATTCACTTTGAAATGGACACCCCGGCCCTGCCTAGGCTTGACCTCTTTCCGAAGGTAATTGATATGTGGATACAAATTGTTAACTCTTATGCCTCTTATCAAAATATTCACCCCAGCTGTTTCCATAGTAATTAATTTTGTGAATGAACATGCTTATAAAGATGCGTAAATTTCAAGATTGGTTATTCTAAAATTTTCACTTGAGGATGAAACAGGGCTTGATACTTTAATTCAATTTAATTTTAATAATTATGTTGAGGTTTTTGGCTCTTGTTTTTGAAACATGAGAACTCTTATGTAGGAAAGGATTTTTTTTTTTTTTTTAAATAATTATAATTTAAGCTCTACTTCTGTATGGAGCACTGATTTTTAAAAATAAAAACAAAATACTAAAGAACTCCAGATTATTTACCTAACATATTCTTTCCTATTTTTCTACATATTTGCATATATATATATATATATATATATATATATATATATATATATATATATATATATATATATATAGTAATGGAATTCTCAGTAGGTACATGTATTTCATTTGCTATCCATGTTTTGTTATCTTTGTAAACAGTGTCATTAATAACAACCAGCCTAGATTGAGAAATCTCATTAAAGAAAGATTGTGACTGACAGGAATCGAACTCGTATCCCTTTTTACATCAGGGAAATGTTTTTTAGCCAAATACCCCTAAGAATTAACATTTATAGTAATAAGAAATTTATATATATATATATATATATATATATATATATATATATCGATTCTCCCGTCGGGTTTGCGTATATGAGGGTCAAGCAGATCAGTTCTAGAAAACCAACAGCCCGACACTGGCACATGAGATTCAATTATAGTGGTGAAGGTTTCGTGCAGGACCATCCACACTTTTTGAAGGGCCAAATACAGAAACCTGGTGCACTACGTGCCACAAGGTTCCCAAACAACCCTCCTCAGGTTTTGAATTCAGAGTTGTCCTTCTCCTAGACCAGTTGCCATCCAAGGCTATAGAACCCAGTCTGTCCTGCTATTTTACCCATAGCTGGAGGGAGATGAAGAGGATTCACACCTTTCCCAAGGGTATTAGCACGTAAGTGAATGTAATGGATTCAACCCGGATTCGAACTCGGCTCTCCGATTCCTCAATCCGAGCCGATAACCATTACTTCACCGTGCCTCCATATATATATATATATATATATATATATATATATATATATATATATTTATATATATATTACATAGAATAAAAATTCAAAATTACCCCATTTGTCATTCTATAAGCAATATTAAGATTATTAGCTAAAACACGGCCATCACCTGCGCCTGTTACCTTGGTTGTCCTTGGACCAATCTGGCTCTTAACCACATGGCATTGGTTAGCTTATAGTCATTAATTAAAATTAGTATTTTAATTTCTCGTCAGTAAAATTTCCCAACCTGGGCTGGCTCATGAAATTAAAAATTTACCAGCTGCTTCATCCGGTCAGCCACTACCCCCCAGTCCTGTCAGGATCATTGTACTCTAAGTACCCTGGGTCTTTACACAAAACTCTATTCCCTTGATTTGGTTCCAGAGATCACCAAATTTTATCTTTCCAAAATGTGTTTTCACAACCAGTGCTTTTTTAAGCTGCCTCATTAATCAGCTGTCAGCTAAATATCACCACATGGCTCCTTGCTATAATATTTTGTAACAGAATCACTTTATGCCGAGCTGTTTTATGAAAATTAGACTTTTGAAGTGAATGAAGCCTTGCTTCTCTCTGTCTATCCATCATTCTATTCTTTAACACTTGTCTTGTTCAAAACATGTTTATAATTTAACCCCTTTCTTTCCGTTTCCAGTGTCATAGTGTAAATTACATCTACCGGTCTACTCATTTGATAGATTAATAGAGAAAATGTGCTGACAGGGTTCAAATCTGTGTCCTCCTTTATAGGAGAAACCAACAACTGCACACTGAATCAGATAGTAAGTTTTCCTACAAAGTAGGACATGGATTCAAACCCTGCTAGAGAGCACATTTTCTTTAAGTCACTTGATTGTGCAGGCCAGTAGACATAACTTACACTGTACATAGGTATCCACAAAAATAATGTTTGGATTCGTCAGAAATAATAACAGATAAGAAATGCATTGATTTCTTAGATACATATAATATGAATATAAAATATTGCAAATTGAGTACAGGGGTTAATAAAATAGTGCTGATTGAAAACTGACCGTTGCATAATTTATATATAAACTCCACATAAAATTTGTCACAACTACATTTAAAACAATAAAAACTTAATCAATACAAAACAAAACAAGCCAAAATTTACTACTGGTGAAGGAAAAATGTGTTAATAATGTAAATTATTTTTGTTGCTTAACTAAAAATCAGTATATCTGTTTGTTCATTATTTAAAAGAAATCTTTTTGCAATCCTCCAACATGCAAAAATTTATTTTATATGCCAAGCCACAAAGGCCAATAACTCTGTATAGACATATATAAAACTGTTGTAACCTAGAAAGGGTTACTAAATGAAGAATAACCAAAACGGAGGTTGGAAATGAAATAGTAATCTTTATAACATCAACAAAATACAATACTCGCCAACGGTGTCAAGTATGTTAACCACTGCTAGGAGGAGACTATTTAGATTTCCTCTTTTACAATAGTGTCCAATGTATTTATGAGGATTGGGACATACCCATTAGTGTTCATAGGTACGGTATATAACAATAGCAAAAATCATTTGTAATGTATTTTTATAGTAAAAATCATTTGTAATGTATTTTTATAATAAAAATCATTGGCAATGCATTTTTATAGTAAAAATCATTGGCAATGCATTTTTATAGTAAAAATCATTGGCAATGCATTTTTATAGTAAAAATCATTTGCAATGCATTTTTATAGTAAAAATCATTTGCAATGCATTTTTATAGTAAAAATCATTTGGCAATGCATTTTTATAGTAAAAATCATTTGGCAATATTTTTAGTAAAAATCATTTGGCAATGCATTTTTATAGTAAAAATCATTTGCAATGCATTTTTATAGTAAAAATCATTTGGCAATGCATTTTTATAGTAAAAATCATTGGCAATGCATTTTTATAGTAAAAATCATTTGCAATGCATTTTTATAATAAAAATCATTTGCAATGCATTTTTATAGTAAAAATCATTGGCAATGCATTTTTATAGTAAAAATCATTGGCAATGCATTTTTATAGTAAAAATCATTGGCAATGCATTTTTATAGTAAAAATCATTGGCAATGCATTTTTATAGTAAAAATCATTGGCAATGCATTTTTATAGTAAAAATCATTTGCAATGCATTTTATAGTAAAAATCATTGCAATGCATTTTTATAGTAACAATCATTTGGCAATGCATTTTTATAATAAAAATCATTGGCAATGCATTTTTATAATAAAAATCATTTGCAATGCATTTTTATAGTAAAAATCATTTGGCAATGCATTTTTATAATAAAAATCATTTGCAATGCATTTTTATAGTAAAAATCATTTGCAATGCATTTTATAGTAAAAATCATTGCAATGCATTTTTATAGTAAAAAATCATTGGCAATGCATTTTTATAGTAAAAATCATTGCCAATGCATTTTTTATAGTAAAAATCATTAGCAATGCATTTTTATAATAAAAAATCATTTGCAATGCATTTTTATAGTAAAAATCATTTGCAATGCATTTTATAGTAAAATCATTGGCAATGCATTTTTATAATAAAAATCATTGGCAATGCATTTTTATAGTAAAATCATTTGCAATGCATTTTATAATAAAAATCATTTGCAATGCATTTTATAGTAAAAATCATTTGCAATGCATTTTTATAGTAAAAATCATTGGCAATGCATTTTATAGTAAAAAATCATTGCAATGCATTTTTATAATAAAAATCATTTGCAATAAAAAATCATTTTATAAATGCATTTTTATAATAAAAATCATTTGCAATGCATTTTATAATAAAAATCATTGGCAATGCATTTTTATAGTAAAAATCATTGGCAATGCATTTTTATAGTAAAAATCATTTGCAATGCATTTTTATAGTAAAAAATCATTGGTAATGCATTTTTTATAGTAAAAATCATTGGCAATGCATTTTTTATATAAAAATCATTTGGCAATGCATTTTATAGTAAAAATCATTTGCAATGCATTTTTATAGTAAAAATCATTTGCAATGCATTTTTATAATAAAAATCATTGGCAATGGATTTTATAATAAAAATCATTTGCAATGCATTTTATAGTAAAAATCATTTGCAATGCATTTTTATAGTAAAAATCATTTAAATGCATTTTTATAAAAAAATCATTGAAATGCATTTTTATAGTAAAAATCATTTGGCAATGCATTTTTAAAGTAAAAATCATTGGCAATGCATTTTTATAAAAAAAATCATTTGCAATGCAATTTTTTATAGTAAAAATCATTTGCAATGCTTTTTTTATAGTAAAAATCTTTTGCAATGCATTTTTATAATAAAAATCATTGGCAATGGATTTTTATATTTGTTGTAACCTACAAAGTGTTACTGAATGAGGAATAACCAAAATGGAGGTTGGAAATGAAATGCTAATCTTTATAAGATTAACAAAATACAATACTCGCCAGCATTGTGAAGTAGGTAAACCGCTGTTAGTGGTGGACTACTTAGACATCATATTACCCCCACTTACAATAGTGTCTAACGTATTTATAAGGATTGGGACATACGAGTTAGTGTTCATAGGTAGGGTGTATAACAAGAACAAAGGCCAATAACTCTGTATAGCCATATATAGATATTTACAGTAATAAAAAATAATGTTGAGGAAAAAAAATATGTTGAGAATATATTTCTTATAGCACCAAATGTTATTTTTGTGAATACTCCTGTTTGAGTTGATACTCTGCATTTGCAGACAGTGTAAATTACATCTTTTGGTCCCTGCATTTGATAGACTTAATAAAGAAAATCTGCTCTCTGGCAGGGTTCAAATCTTTATCTCCCTTTATAAGAGAAACCACCATCTGCATGCTGAATCAGTGTCTTTTCCCACAAAGGGGGACACAGATTTGAACCCTGCAAGAGAGAACATTTTCTTTATTAAGTTTCTTAAATGTGCAGGCCTGTACACATAATTTGAACAGTCTCCAAAAACAGGGTGTCTACTCAAAGATGGGTATCCATAAAAATAATGTTTCAAGTAGTAGGAGTAGTAGGATTTCTTAGATACATAAAATATGAATATAAAATATTGCAAATTGAGTACAAGGGTTAATAAAATAGTGCTGATTGAAAACTGACCGTTGCATAATTTATATATAAACTCCACATAAAATTTGTCACAACTACATTTAAAACAATAAAAAACTTAATCAATACAAAACAAAACAACAAGTCAAAACTTGTTACTGATGAGGGGAAAAATGTATATTTTTATTATTATAAATTATGTGTATATATATATATATATATATATATATATATATATATATATATATATATATATATGTGTGTGTACACACACACACACACACACACACACAACACACACATACACAGGGTTCATAAAGTTGACAAAATTTAAAAAAAATTTATAACTTTATTTGTATTTGCAATAGAAATAATCTGTAAAAAAATGTTAGAAAGTTTAATGTACCTAGTTTTTAAGTATAGCTAAAATAACTAATGTGATTTCAGGCATTATTGTAAATCAGTTGGCAAATGTTTTCCGTGAACTGCAAAAATCATATTGCCTTTGTATTGCTAATGATGGAGGGGACATGTGGAAACTTAAATAAAATTTTTAAAAATATAGATTTACTTTTTTTCTAATCCTTTTACAAATTATTTCTATTGCAAATTCAAAGTCATAAATTTTTTTGAAGTGCACACGAACTTTATGGACACCCTGTGTGTGTGTGTGTATATATATATATATATTACACATATCAGGTAAGATCAGGAATCACACCTTGGTTTCAAATGAATTAATCCTAAATACCTACGGATTTTCAATTTGTGAGCAGTTTCTAAAGAACAGTAAGTGTGCAGCTGAATTCAGTGTTGACTGGTTTACTGTTTTGTCCCAGTTACACTCTTTATTTAATCTAAAAATACGAAAGTCACTGTATATCAAGTCTCACAAATCGTCTCTCTGCAAACAGCATGATTGTTTGCTGGGTCTTGCTATCATTAGTCTCTAGCACACCCCCAAACCTTATTTTTTTTCCTCCCATCAATCATTCATTAATTAGATTTATTGTAAAGGTTGATCCAATAACTTGGACAGATTTTAAATGTGAATTAAGTTTAAAAATCAGTCCAAGTTATTGGAACACTCTATATTTAACTCTTTTAAGAATCTCAATTAAAAACTTTGAAGAACGAAAGCAAAACTGGTTAGTTTTCCTCTTTCACTAATTTTTATTTTAACCTTCTGTTTTTAATTATGCCAAATAATATTCTGCTTAACATTATCACAACGATATAATATATATATATATATATATATATATATATATATATATATATATATATATATATATATATATTTTTTAAAAATATGATTCCTTTGCTGGCATAATAAGAGTTCTCATGTTTTAAAATCGAGAGCTGAAAACCTCAATATAATTATTAAAATTAGATTGAGTTAAAGTATCAAGCCTTGTTTCATCCTCAAGCAAAAATTTATAAAAAATAAAAAATAATTATAATTTAAGCTTAATTTAATTTTATAAATAAAAACAAAAATACTAAAGAACTCCGGATTTTTTACCTAACGTGTTCTTCCCTATTTTTCTACATATCTGCACACACACACACACACACATATATATATTTAAATTACAATTCTCAGTAAAATCGACCTTGCTAACTGAAACTCTCCTCTGTGGCTCAATCGGCTATTTGATGGTTCCGTATAGGATACAGGTTCTATATATATACTGTAATAAAAAGAAAGAACAGTAAGATACATAATCCAGTGTTCTTAATTGATATTTTTATTTTTACAAAACAGTGCTCAGTGTAAATAATATATACCCAAGTAAGGGATTGGTGTATACGGAATAAATTCTAATAACCAAAAATTACTATTCTTAAAAGAGTGCTCAATACAGAGTAGAGCAAATATAATTGATTCAAAAATTATAACATAAATATGTTATAAAATCACTACAAAAATAGTCATTTTGCTTCAACACTTCTGATGTTTTATCAAGTGATGGTGTTGAATGTCTCATATATATATATATATATATATATATATATATATATATATATATTTTATGAATATAATATATATATATATATTTGAATAAAAGACAGACCACGTTAAGATTCCATGTAATAAGTTATTTCACCATAACCCCTTTAACAGGGTTTTGGATCATCAGACTTTTACTTCCAAAAGCTGAAATGAAAAATGAAAAGAAATTCACACGTTTTTACGGACCTCATCAAGTATACGCAAAGTTAACGAAGTGAGGAAGTGAGGGGGGAGAGGATATGAGTGTGTCATATGTATCATTTTAGTTTCCTATTTTAACCCCAGTGTGTCGGCTGGATGTTGCTCAAATTTAACGATCTCGTCTCTAGATAAAAAAATGGTTAAGGGTGAGCGATAAGGACTACATTAAAGGGCGACGTTACAATAACCCCAATATATATATAGTGTACACTGAGGTCAACACCTAATGACAAAAGTCTGCTTCATACTTAAATGCAATCATCAGGCCATGTGCATTGTGTTTTAGCTTGACTCTTTATATATGTTGGTCAATAGTGAATTATGGGTACGTCTAATGGATATTTGGGTGGATGGTAACAGTTATGTTTTTAATAAGTTAGGAGTTATTGAGTGGAAATAATTTGGGATCCCAATGCAGTTGAGTGGCTGTGCCTAATATCGAGCACTTTGGTCCATAAATATTGCATACCTTGAAACTATATTTTCATTAATCACTTTTTTGTTTACATCATCATGTCCTTAGAGTGACATAACCCACAGGTTAAAAGTTAAAGGTTTACCTTCAATTCAATGCGAAGCCCAGGCCATAGAGCAAATATATCAAGGGCAAAAGTCACGATGGAGAAAGCGTGAAGTGGACTCTGCAGTCTGGAAGCAAGACACACAGCAGCAAAAATGGCAGCATTCAAAGACAAAGGACTGGATACCCTGCAAGGGGAAAAAAAAATAGAAAAATTATTCCAAAGCAATATTTTCTGTTCATCCATTAATAAGGTTTAAATTACTGCAGAAGATTTTTATGGTGTATCAACCCTTTTGCAAAAAATATTTTTAGATTGTAAGAATATTTGGAAGATAATAAAGATTTACTGATACACATACTAATAATTAACCCATAGTTGGGGGTAAAGAGGCAGATTCATACCTTTCCCAACGGTATTTGTATGTAAGTAAATATAACAGACTTGACTGGAATTGGAACTTGGCTCTCAGACTTCCAATTTCAAGCCATTATCCATTACACTACCCACACACCCAAACTTACTGCATCTGGTATTTCTAAGCAGTCACCCATCTAGGTACTAAATAGGGTCAGCATTGCTCAACTTTGGTGATCTTATGAAAACTAGTGTTACTGTGATATGAAAGTTAGCCAGAAGATGTTTGGTCAATGTGAAATATGCAACTACACTGAAATTAAACTATCTAAAAATAATTTTATGGTACCAAAAGAAATTGTACACCGCTGCATTGCTTTTATAATCTAAGCACATGCAAAATTAGTCATTGTCAAGAGAAGTGGGGCTTACAGCCATATCACATCAAAACACTGGTTCCCATACCATCACCAAAGTTAAGATATCTAAAAATATTTTTCTGGTTTTAAATAGCCTTCAAAAGGTTGATAAGTCATAAAAAACAAATCATTTAATCTAGAGAAGCAGACAAAATGAAGGGTTTTGTTCCATATGACCAAAAGGTTATTAAATATAAAAGAAGCCCGAGGAAGACCAGAGGGTACAGTAGTTGAAACCTGGTTAGGAAAGCAACAGCGAAAATGAGGAAATTTGTCAGAAAAAAAATCAATGCAGAAAAGTAAAATAAATAAAAGTCATAGATTTTTGCTCTCTTTGGTATTTTATCACAGCATTTTGATGAATGGATTCGGACATCTTCTTGATTATTTAAAATGAGTCTCTGTCTATATTTCTGAGATGAGGTATTATGTACACTATTTACATTATTCAGACTCTTGTCCACATCTTTATCGCCATATTTATTATGTTTCAGCCGTCGTATGCTCCAGCCTTCTTTAGGTGGTTGGAATGTCGAACTGAACACTTTATATCGCTCACTGGGCTAGACTGTTTTAGTTCTATGTGCCATGTTTAATGGATGTCAGTTATCAGTTATTCCTGTTAATTCCCTCACCAAGTTTCTTCACTGTTTTATTTTATTAAACTCACACTCTTTGGGTCCTGTCACTAGATCTAACTAATGCTTTTATCCACTGTGCCAAGGACACATGGCACAGTGGATAAAGGCGTTGGTTAGATCCAGTAACAGGACCCAAAGAGTGTGAGTTCAATACCTCGTTAAGGCGGTGGAGAACTTTGAGAGGGGAATTAACAGGAGATAACTGACATCCATTAGACATGGCACGTGGACCTAGAACAGTCTACCCCAGTGAGTGAAATAAAGGGTTCAGTTCGACATTACAACCACCTGAAGAAGGCTGGAGCGTACAACGGGCGAAACATTGTGATAAACATGGTGACAAAGATGAGGATAATAGTCCAAATAATGTAAATAATGTTGAAAGGAGTCATTATCAACATTTCACAATTTGTTTGGATTAATATTCTCATATTTACTCATGTTTTGGCCAATACATTCTCCAGCCTTCTGTCTCTTCTGAAATTCCAGGATGAATTATTAGCCCCATTCCATAATTTCTTTGCACTAATATTCTCACACTTATCTGTTTAAATAATCTTTTGGCTGATGTATTCTCCGGCCTTCCTCATTAGACTTTATTTTGAGAAGAGTCATTCAAATCATTCCCTGATTCATTTGGACTAATATCCTCATCACTGTTGCAAAATGTTAATATCATCACACTTACACAGCTGTGTGGGGTCCATAGTCGTGGAACAGCAAGTTGGACAACAACATGACCGTACTCATGCAGTAGATAGTGTCCGTACTGATTGTTTGTGTCAAGGAAACCAAAACCGGACAGAGGATCAAACTGAAGCCCACAAACATGACAGCTGTTTTGACATCATCCAATCCTTTAAGCAGACAAAATAGGTAAGAAATGAATTTCAGTAAAGCATAAAAATTTCATACACAGGCTGATAGACAAGAGATGTAATACAGACTGTTTAAAATAAAAACATGGAGTCTATTTCAAACACGGGTATCCACAAAGGAAAACATTTTAAAGTAATAAAAGAGTCAAATTAAAAATAAATTCATTATATATATATATATATATATTTGTTGTAGCATACCTACGGACAATAATGGGTATGTCCCCATTCACATAAATATAGTAGTAAATACTGTATGTTGGTATGCAGTTGCAGATTCATTGTGGAATTCACTTGACTCACTTCTAGCAGTTGTACTACTTCTTCTACGCGCCGCTGGCGAATCTTATATGTGTTGTTCCTATCCTAAGTATTATCATTCATTACCAATCTTCGTTCGATTATTCTATTCAGTAACCTTCTCTAGATTACTATATATATATATAAGGCTCAAATACTAATATTCCATGGCTACAATTTAGCACATTGAAATCGTAATCATGATCCAAATCATCAGACCTACAAATTCAAATTTTTTATATATATATATATATATACATACACAATCCTATCTTATACATGTGTGTGTGTGTGTGTGTGTATATATATATAGGCCAGTTCAAGAAAGACATTTGGGTAACTAACATACTAAAAAGAGAATGTCTCATATCAGGAATATTTAACATCAGAAAACAGAAGAAAAAGAATTAATTATTTTTAATAATATGTGTAAATCTCAACGCTTTGCCTGATGAAGGTCATGAGACCAGAAACCTGTGTAGCAAAATTATGGAAAATAAAGCATAATATTTTTTAGAAAAAACCACATTACAACCAAAAATGTTTGCGGTTTCTATCTTTTTTTTTAATATATATATATATATATATATATATGCATGTATGTATATGTGTATATATAAATGCAATATGCATGCAGATGTGTGTATACACACAAATATCCCATATTTTTTTTTTAAGTGAAAAGAATGGTAGACTTATAGATATGCAAGATAGATTCTGGAGAGAAAAATTGTTTTGCACAACACATTGAACTGATTTTCTTAGCAGTAGATCTAGCAATGGATGCAATATAGTTTTTCTAATTCATGTCAGCTGAGAACGTTAGCACAAGAAGGCACAATAAGTCACTTCCCTGGAGGTTAGCATCAGCCATGCTGGTGGAAGACAGAGAGTGGTCTCTTAGATGATTAATGGAGAGAAATAACATGTAAGTAATAAAACCTGTTGCATTAATTAAAAAAAAAAGAAAATCGTCACTTTTTGTTTATAATACAAAAACGAGCAGATATGAATGTTTCAGGAGTCTGAGAGGGATTTGTGTTTATGAGGCACTATTTGACTTTGCTTGATCATTGACACACACACACGCACATATATATATATATATACATATATATATATAACAATGGGGAGCTATGATGGTGCATTAGTATGCGAACACATAGACATATATATAAATAATAAATAAACATTTATTATTAATAAAAATATGTATGTATGTATATATATGTGCATATAAATGCATGTGTGTGTGTACACGCACAAATATCCCATATTTTTTCCAAGTGAAGAGAATTATCAGATAGATTCAAATGACATATCTCCTGATGTTTATTATCAAATGAAATTTAATACTCTCTGAGCCCAGTAGATACCAATATGCTACCCAACCCATCCATCTGTTGTATCAATGACATAAATTTGTATCTTACGAGTTCTTTTGTTACTGTTCTCTTCCTGGTCACTTGTTATCATTTCCTTGATAATATATCCAATCAGCGTCAGGATAGAAGAGACGGTGTACAAAATCAGGGGTGACAATTTATGTTCATCCATATAGATGAATACAACCACAAAGATACAGACACTGCAACGACAAAGCAGAAAAATAGAATTAAATTATGAAAATAAGTACAAATATTTTGTGGTTAATGTTTCTTGGACTTGGAGTATTAACCATAAACAACTAAACATTAACAAAATTTCATTCAATTTCAAAACAAATAATCATACTTATTATAAAACCCAGGTTGTGTGTATGTGTGTGTCTGTTCATTTATATATTGGATCGGATTTCCTACATTTTTCAACCGATTTCAACAAAACTTCACAGGACTACATAAAATTACCTTGCGGTGGTTCTGACAGTGCAAAAAAATTGAAAAAACACAATTGTTTTTGCACAAAATCAATTTGAAAACACGATTAACAGGCATCGCTGTCACGAGAATGAAAGGGGGACAACTCATATCGAGTTATACTTATTATAAAACCCAGGTTGTTTGTGTGTGTGTGTGTGTGTGTGTGTGTGTGTGTGTGTTCCTTTATATATGGGATCAGATTTCCTACATTTTTCAACCGATTTCAACAAAACTTCACTTTTTTTTGGCAGGTAGTGTTTCTTATTGTCTTGCACACTTTTTTCTTTATTTTTACATTCACAATGCTTTAAAAATTCCATTTACAAGACAATAGTTTATAATAAAATTCTATTCAATCGATAGACTCATAACGATTGAAAACAATGTTTTTGTTTGAGTTTGGGTTTGACCAATTCATAAAAAAAAAAAAAAAAAAAAAAAAAAACAAATTAAGACATGCGTGTCCGTCAACCTTAAACAATAATCTTTGTCAATTTTATTTTTCAGTCTTTATGATGGTCGATACTTGATCTATCTCTTACTGTTACATCACCGGGCAATGCCGGGCTCTACAGCTAGTCTCCTATAAAAGGTCAAGGTCAAGAACTTTATGTCCAACCATATAATATTAGGTTGACACTATTTACATTATTTGGACTATTATCCTCATCTTTGTCACCATATTTATTACAATGTTTTGGCCATTGTACGCTGTGGCCTTCTTTAGATGGTTGGAATGTTGAACTGAACCCTTTATTTCACTCACTGAGGTAGACTGTTCTAGTTCCACATTCCATTTCTAATGGATGTCAGTTATCAGTTATCTCCTGTTAATTCCCCTCTCCAAGTTCTCCACTGCCTTAACCAGGTATTGAACTCACACTCTTTGGGCCCTGTCACTGGCTCTAACTAATGCCTTTATCCACTGTGCCAAAGATGAGGACAATAGTCCAAATAATGTAAATAGTGTACATGATACCTCATCTCAGAAATATAGACAGATACTGCATATTAGGTGGGTTCAGAAATAATTTTCTCTTTTGTTTATCAATTTTATTCTTCAAAGAAATAAGGTCCAATTACATTTCATTCAGTTGTATCTCCAAAGATTATTTGCAATGACGTCTTGGCACTTACCAGGCAGTTCTTAGCTACTCTTTGAGTAAATTCCTGCAGGTTTGATACAAAGATGTTTTAAACAAACCCTTGAACCTGATTTTAATTAGAGAAAGTTTTCCTTCTGAAAATGTTTTACAGTAATCAAAAAAGGTGATAATTTATTACTGCAATATATATATATATATATATATATATATATATATATATATATGAATATATATAAAATATGTGAAAAAATGTGGAAAAAATCCGAATATGCAATTATGCTGTTTTAATGTTAATTTAACGTCGACATCAGACGTTTCGGTCTAGTAGACCTTCTTCAGGACATAGTTATTATAAAACATAATTAACATTAGACGATATTCAAGTCAACATGAAAAGACGATGGACATAAGAGTAAGACTAATCAAAACAGAATAATTGAAATTTTTAACATCAGCATTCCGTTTCACAATATGATCACATCGGCGTCACGTGGGCGATGTTGTGAAAACGTATTCCTAAAATAGAGTATATTTTAAATGAAAAATGAAAAAGAATTTTATTTTAATCTAAAATTTATAAGTACGTTTGTCGAGCATTAATCTTGCTAGAAAAGGGGAAATATAAAAGAAGCCGGGTCTAGTATTCACCGTGTGTGAGATAGATATTAAGCCTGCCTCATAAATCCGTCTAAGGTTTTTATTTCAGTTATTCTGTTTTGATTAGTCTTACTCTTATGTCCATCATCTTTTCATGTTAATTATGTTTTAATAACTATGATAACTGATTTTCCTAGCAGTAGACCTAGCAATAGATTCAATATAGTTTTTCTAATTCATGTCAGCTGAGAACATAGGTTAGCATCAGCCATACTAGTGGAAGACAGTGGGTCTCTTAGATGATTAATGGAGAAAAATAACATGTAAGTGATAAAACCTGTCACATTTTTTTGTTTATATTAAAATACAAAACTGAGATATGAATGTTTCAGGAGTCTGAGAAGGATTTGTGTTTATGAGGCACTATTTGACTTTGCTTGATCATCGACACACACATATGTATATATATATAGTTGTATATTTAGGCAGCAATCCTTCCTTTATGCATGTTTCATTAAAAACGACAGACAGGGTACTACGGTTAAGTTTTTTATTTAATTTTTCTTGTGTTCAAACAAGAGCTTTCTAGAAGTTGAACTACAAGTGCTGGGAATCATGAATCAAATTACAAAGAACGAACATTATCTATGAGTTCAAATGCCCCTTAAGGAACTGTGTTCCTGATCAAAAATCATAATTACAGCGGTTACAAAACTACATGCTTATCCAGACATCTTACGTTACACCTATCTGATCACAGCTCCATTAGAACCCATTTAAACATACACACAAATTTACCAGACTCCATTAGAAACATACTAATAGAAAACATAAATATATTAACTGCAAACAAAGACTAAAAATAATGGAAGCTTTAATAATAAAAAAGAAAAAACAACTCTTAACAATATTAACTATGAACAAAGCCACAATGTGCTAACCGTATTCAGAAATTAAAAACATCCCTACCACACACTAAGACATACACAGAACGCACACACTCAATTAATCTGAAAAATCAAATCATCCTTGATAATGGCTAAAGGTATAGCCGAAAGCACTCGTAAATATAAAACATTAAAAAACATTTGGACAATTCTTACACACACTTTGTCCAGAAAAGAAAGCTCTTGTTCGAACACAAGAAAAATTAAATAAAAAGCTTAACCGTAGTACCATGTCTGTCATTTTTAATGAAACATATATATATATATATATATATATATATATATATATATATACTTTTTTTATAGATACAAATATTTAAGTAAATGCTTTGTTCATAATAAACAGTATTAACAACATTTACCAGCCTGAATGTCCAAGAAATTTTCATAGAACAGGAATCGAACCTGTATCCTATACAGAACCATCATATAGCCTGATGTGCTTTTACCGATTTCTACACAGAGGAGTGTTTCGGTTAGCAAGGTTGATTTTTACTGTTTTTAAACTACAATTCTCCATTATTTTCTCTTGTACATTCATATCTGTTCGATGTGTATCCAAATGTAAACAAATGACATCACATATTATGAAATGGACAAAGTCTGACAATTATTTTAAGACATTTTTATGTTTATACATTCTTTTTAGAGATACAAATATTTAAGTAAATGTTCTGTTTATAATAAACAGTATTAAACAACATTTACTGAGAATGAATCTCCTCCCATAAAAAGAATGTATAAACATAAAAATGTCTTAAAAATAATTGTCAGATTTTTGTCCATTATATATATATATATATATATATATATATATATATATATATTTATTTTAGAAAATTTATACATAAACATGTTATAAAATCACTACAAAAATATTATTTTGTTTCAACCTCCCAGTGTCTTATCAAGTGATCACTTGATAAGACACCAGAGTGTTGGAAACGAAATGGCTATTTTTGTAGTGATTTTGTAACATGTTTATGTTATAAATTTTCTAAATAAATAATTATATCTGCTCTACTTTGTATTGAGCACTCTTTTAAGAATAGTAATTGTTGGTTATTGAATTCATTCCAGTATACACCAATTATATATATATATATATATATATATATATATATAACAATAGGCAGCTATGAGGGTGCAGTAGTATGTGAACTCATAGACATAAATATAAGTATACATAAACCTTTATTATTAACAAAAAGGATACAGGGATGATGGTCTATTAATTCTAATAAACTGCAATGACAGAAGTACAACAAAAATAATAAAAACCTTCAAAACTCTAGGATTTACAATAGATATAAAATTAAATCAAAAACTAGTAAATATCTTAAATATAAGCTTTAAACTAAACAATGGAACCTACAAGCTGTACAGAAAACCAAACAATCCAATATACATTAACAAAAATTCTAACCAGGTATGGGAGCCTCATCCACATCAGTGGGCCCTCTTCCAGGTAACTGACTAGCTGCATGTATGGCAGTTCCCACTCCAGATCTCCAAATGCATCTGTCATGAGGGTCGAGTGCAGAGAGCTTCCACTCTTTGTGATCACATTCTGTCGTCCCTTCCATGACATCTTGGGCTTCCTGGGCACTTGTTTCCTTTAACCTGAAAGTCGCCAGCCCACTTGATGGCACCACTGGAACACTCCACATGTCCATACCAGCAAAGCCTTCTCTCTCTCCCCTAGAATGAGGTCAAGATCCTCAAGACCAAGCCATGCCAACAACTCACTTGATCATATAGTGGCCACATCCTCTGGCTTGATGTTACAGATCTGTCTGATCATGGTCCCGTTATTACACTGAAAACACTGGAAGCTCGGACTGGTCATGGGCAAGGTCTCACTTGCATGGAACATCACGGTCCAAGCGCAAAGTGCTGTAAACACAGCCGTGGGTCCTCTGTGGGAGGTTGCAAGAAAAGAGGACCGGGAGTTGTTCATTGAACTTCCTCCAGTTTGCTGAACTTTTACATGTATTATGGTTGCAAGGTTGCAGCTACCTGCTGTAGGAAGCATGTCCCTCAGATAGCAGAAGGAGGCCACTACATCCAAATTATCAGGTCCAACCAAGACACTGGTCCACAGTTTGCCATCAATGGGGCACACAGATCCCAAGGTGCACATTCAAAATCTAAATCCTTCACCAGAGGTCTGAGCCCATTGCATTTCTTGTGCACCCAGAACTAGAATGAAACTGTAGTCCAGGTGTGCCTTCCTGTGAGACATGATATGCATGACAACATTCTCATACTAATATACTAAGACAAACACACACACAATATAATAAACACACTTACACATTTAACAGATACATGTATACTGTATAGTCATGGAAATACACACCTAAGAGACATACATTACACACTGATCCAATAGATGCATGTACACACACACACACAGTAGATGCATGTACACACACACCTTCACCTAATAAACATGTATGTGCACACATTACACCTAACAGATGTGTACACACATACACACGCACACAACTAATAGACTTATGTGCACACATACACGCAACTAATAGACTTGTGTGCACACACACACACACAACTAATAGACTTGTGTGCACACACACACACACAACTAATAGACTTGTGTGCACACATACACACACAACTAATACACAGAGACACATACACACATATATATGTAATAGATACATGGATATGCACATACATCTCATCACACAAACACACCCATACTTAGTAAATATGTATCTGCATAAACCTAATCGATACACACTCACACATCTAACAGACACAAATGCACACATCATGAGAAATTGACATTAATCAATAAAAGTTTATGCAAGACCCTTTCTTTTAAAATAGCGTGTCATAAAATTAGCAGTAGTAGAATCAATAAGGAGTTCAGAATCAAGACAAACCTGCACATTTGCTGGGTGACAGTCCCAGATTCACGGGCTGCAGTCCAGTAATCATATGTCCGGACATGAACTGAAAAAATAAAATTTTTTTAATTATCAACTTAACAATCCAGAGCATTTTACATTATTTAGAAAATTCAAATTCAACATTATTTTCTATCATAAGAAAACTAAACTTCAACTAAAGATTGAATATTTATGCCACAACCAGTATTTAGCCACTGACATCTGTATGTTACTTTCATTTTTTAATACAATCTCTTACTTAATTTAATCTCTTATGCCCCCTATAGAAGTAGATAGATTTGCCCATCACCCATCTTTTGAATAAGAGTAGAGGTTTATCCCTTGTTTCCTGTTTTAACTTGGGTTTCCAATCCCATCTCATAAAGTCTTATGATTCTATTTCACTCCCTGTAAACCCGTGTCTTGGTGGCTTTATTGCTTTGCTTGGGATGAAATGATTAAAAGAAAACATTTTAAAATGTGTTTAAAAAATTTAACAATATCTTTGTCTTCAGATATTGTCAAGTTTTATAAATGCTCATCGACTGATGTTTGAAAAAAATTTAAAAAATGGCACTGCTCATGATATGACTAAATTAGAAATTAGCCATTCCTTAAATGCCAGGGTGATGCTCATATGATAATATTTTGAGTCTTAGTTTATCTTTATTCCTTTTCTTTTTTAATCATTTCCCCCAAATAAAAATGAAAAAATATGGCTCCCAAAAGAAGCTGGATATGTGGGTGGGGTAATGAATACCGCCCCAACATGAGAAACTGGAGATCCGAATTTGATTACCAGTTGGCTTCATTAAATTAACTTATGGTCTAATACCATTCGGAAAGGTAATGAAGCCATTCTCCTCCCCCCAGCTAAGGATTAAATAGGATGACTTGTATCAGGAAAATCATTGTTATTTTCAAAAACTTGTTAATGAAATATTCACTTGCAGAAAAAGAATCCAAAATATGTTTAAGCTTTAAATAACCACAAAGGGTTGATAAACCATAAAAATGTCAATCAATCACAAAGGCTGAGAAAGAGAAAACTATATTTATGTGTATATAGATAATTCAAAAGAAGGACAAATGTAAGATCAGCATAACATATCTAGGTGCGTGTGCCATGTGGCTGGGTTGAAATTAAGTAGTCAGCTTCCCAAGGTGTGTCTCCCCAGTGGAAAACAATGCCATGTTGTCACTACATACAGTTTATGTCTCTTCCTTTTATAGTCCTGAACACAAGGACACCTAGCAGGCATCTGAACAGACAAGTTACAGTACCCTACACACAAATCTCTTATTTCAATTTCTTTTTATTTATACATTAAAATTATATCAACACTGTTATCTAAAGTAGCCAAGACTATCATGAAGCTGGTCAAATGTTTTCTTTTCACTGACATAGGATCAATAATAAACTCCATTACCTTTTAAAAGATTTTCTCAGGACAAACTTGTAAAATTAATTTTCAGAGGACCTTGAAATTTCTAATAATAACATGAAATTCACATAATTATTGAATGGATAACTGAAATTCCACTTCATAATTATTGACAAATGCAAATTATCAATAAACTTCAAGGATTCCTCCCTGATTATTACTATCATTTTCTGGTTATGAAAACAAGAAATATTGATTCATTTTTTATGGATTATCAACCCTTTGCAGGTTATTGAAAATCAGAATTTTTTAATTTTTTTTGCTGATAATAATGGTTTAGCAATACAAGTCTTACTAATTAACCCATAGCTGGGGGGTAAAAGAGATAGATTCATACTTTTCTCAAGAGTATTTGCACGTAAGTGAATATAACAACCTCAACAGGAACTGGAACTTGGCTCTCTGATTAACAATTCCATCCTGGGTAAGACGATAAACTACATCCGTGTCCAGGGTAAGACGATAAACTACATCCATGTCCAGGGTAAGACGGTAAACTACATCCATGTCCAGGGTAAGACGGTAAACTATGTCCAACAGCAAGGCCTCTGATCAGGAGACTTTGAGGAGCGTGGAACCACCTCTTAATTGCTGGTGTTCCTAGGTCCACCCCGACCTGGGGTGGTAGCAACTGTTAGAGTCTCAGCTATGGGCAAATAGTTAACCCCAAAACTGAGGTAAAAAGCATTATAAAAGTGTAAAAATGGGTTTTAATACCAGAAATACTTTGTAAAAAATTATTACCAAAAATAAATTTTTGAAGAAAAAAAATATTACCAGCAATACGTCTTTGAAAAAATATTATTACCAGCTATAAGTTTTTGAAAAAAAAATATTACCAGCTGTAAGTTTTTGAAAAAATAATATTACCAGCTATACATTTTTGAGGAAAAAAAATATTAACAGAAATAGATTTTTGATAAAACAAAAATATTACCAGGAAAAAAAAAGTTGTCAGCATTAAATGACCCATTGAGGTTGATATGCCATAAAACAAAACAGATTACCTGTGGCTAAAAGAAGACAGCAAGGAGGTGGCAGCATTATGATATGGGCTGGAATTGTTTACCAAAACATTATTGAACCATTCAAGGTCAATGACGAAATTAAACTGAAGCGTACTAACTATTGCAATTTCATGGACAAGACTTTCTTTGAATGGTACAAATCCCAGACTTTGTTTATATTTTCACCTGCTCCTCCCAATAAATATAATTCCATCAATAAGTACATCATGGCGATCTTTAATTTTTGTGCCAACAAAAAGACAGTGTGTCAAAAGGACAGTTGTTTCCTTGACTCTACTATTATTTTAACAACCTCCACTCCCTCCAAAACGTTTGTTGTTTAAAAAAGCGATGATTAGAATTCAAATAACACCTAAACATATGATGAAAGTGAATTTATATATTTTCTTTGTTCTTTGAGAATTTACAATAAAAATATTAAACACAATTTATTTATTACATTGTTTATTTACAATAATTTTATATTTGCAACATTCTAAAAATGTGAACCAACTAATACAATGCAATGATCATAACAATCAGTACAACACTAAAAAAGTTTAAAAATACATTTTTATAGTAAAATTACCACTGTCTATATTTCTGAGATGAGGTATTATGTACACTATTTACATTATTCAAACTATTGTCCTCATCTTTTTCGCCATATTTATCACAACGTTTCGGCCCTTCATTATCTGTCTATATTTCTGAGATGAGGTATTATGTACACTATTTACATTATTCAAACTATTGTCCTCATCTTTTTCGCCATATTTATCACAACGTTTCAGCCATTCATTATCTGTCTATATTTCTGAGATGAGGTATTATGTACACTATTTACATTATTCGGACTATTGTCCTCATCTTTGTCACCATATTTATTACAATGTTTCAGCTGTTGTACGCTCCAGCCTTCTTCAGGTGGTTGGAATATTGAACTGAACCCTTTATTTTGCTCACTGGGGTATACTGTTCTAGTTCCATGTGCCATGTTTAATGAATGTCAGTTATCAGCCACAATGATGGAGAAAGCATTACCTCAAACCATTGCCAGTGAGACACGCTGCAAGAGCCACTCCGTTTCGTGAGGCTCGTCCCTTTGTAGCGATCATCATCGCCATCACACATACATACAGGTCATACGGCAAGCATTCATTGGCTAATCTCCTCAAAACTAGCTTGCTGATTGGTCAATTCCGACCAATCAAATCGCCTGCATGTGAGGAATAATTTTCCCGCAAACAAGGCCGGAGCCTGTCACATGGGACACAGCCTTATATAAATAAAACACGAATAAGCCTTTCTCATGTTCTCTTCATTCATCTTTTTCCTTGCTGCCAAGATGTAATCTTCAAGAGCTCCCGTCTTAACCGTGCGGTCAGACGTTAAAGATCATTGCCAACAACACTTACTGACTTATTCGCAAGTCGTCAGTAGAGTCCAGCAATTTACGCCTGTCTACACAAATCCACGACTTTACTCACAACGCACACACAGACACAGATTTTTGTATCACATTAACATATTCTTCCTCTCTGTGACTAAGCCAAGTTCATGAACCAGAACTCTCTTACTTTCTCAAAACAACTTCTTAATTGTATTCTATTCTAACACCAGACTCTATTCAACATAGAATCCTGAACATTCTTATTCAAGAGAAATTCTTTTGAACATTCAATCTTAATCATAATACAGTTAAAGGGAAGCAACTTTTTCTCCCTTAATTACGACACACCATTGCATGATTGTTTTGTATGTTATTGTTTCAATATATATTTTATTGTTGATGCACAATTGGAGTCTTGTTGGTTTTTTTCTTGAATCATTAAAAATATAATAGATAAATGCTCTTAGAACACGCAATTACATTTGATAACCTCAACGCATAAACCTAAGCAGCATTTGCACCTTAATCAAGACGCCATTGCACCAATCCTCCAAAAGAACACCATCAAACAAGGGCCAATAACACCAGAAGTCTCCACTGCCACAGTAATTTTCTATACTGATTTTCTATATATTGATTGAAAATAGTTTTCACTTTCTTGGTTAAGAAACAAAATTTTACTCAGTTACACAATGCAGAATGTTTTTTTTTTTTTTTCAGCCATGTTATTAAAAACCTTTTCTAAATTACTTTTGTCATGGTTTATTTTTAACTTCTATTGTTGTAGCTTTTAAAAATAATAAACATTAGTTTTTCACAACCTCCTTGACATCACTAATATTTTAACTACCTTCACTCCTTTGGCAATATTTTTTAACTTATATTATATATATTTTTTATTTTAAAAAGTGATGATTAGAATTTTAATAAAAACCAAACATTAGCAAGTAAATTTATGCATTCTCTTTGTTCTTTGAGAGTTTACAATAAAGATATTGAACGCTATTCATTACATTGTTTATTTTCAATATTAATTTTATATTTATGATGTTCTAAAACTTTGAACCAACTGATACATTGCAATATTCATCAATTTATAAAGAAATAAACATGAAATTTTTTTATTTATTTATTTATAAAAAATATCTGTCAAACATTAAAATTTAAATAAAGAGATGATGACGAGTAACTAATTATAAATTTTTAAAAATATATTTTTCAAGCATTTCATTCATGCTGCAATATACTGATATTTTTTTAGAAAATTATGAATAAAAAATTCGTTTTCATTATTTATAAAATTGTAAATAAATATTGCAACATAGATGGTTTATATATTTTGATAAATTTTTCAAATTTTTAAATATAAAGATTTCTTTTCACATTTATTTCTTTATAAAAGGTAAATAATAAATATCGCATTGTAATTGCCTCGTGTATATTTTTTTAATTTTGTAAATAAATATTTCTGAGAGAGTGAAGGTAGTACAAAATAATAGTGGTGTCAAGGGAAAAACTTGACCTTTGACACACTGTCTCTTTGTGAGCATGAAAATTAAAATTTGCCACTTTTTTTTTTTTCTTTTTTTTTTTTTTTTTTAAAAAAAGCATCATAATTGCATTTGGGAAAAATTGAAAATAAAAAATTTTCTTTGCTTCTACTTTTCCAGTAGGGGGAGACAAAGAAAAAATTCAATTACAGTACAAAATTCTTTTTTTTACAGTCTTTTTTATTTTTATTCCTCATAAGCCTTTATGAAGCCAGAAGTTATTGAAGAATCTTTTTGACAAGCATAATGCATCTATTGTGGAAGAGATTTCCCCACCAACTCCTTGACTAAAGACTCTGAAGAAGGATATTTGTCTCTAGAGACAGATATCCAGGCCCCATCTTGACTTGACCAACTTGATAGCCACAATACATTAGATACATGAGTTTTCTAAATAAGTTAAATTTTAACACCCCTAAAATAAAAAAAAATATATTGAATTTTCCTTAACCCCAACATCTCAAAATATCAAATTTGTCTGGACTTATAAATTAAGTAAATCAATTTCTAAAAAGTTATTCTTGGCATCATAATGGAACGGAACTTTGTGTTTTAAGTTTAATTTTTATAATTGAGTTTAAATTGAGGTTTTAGTTTTGAAACATGAGAATTCCAGTGTTGCGATGATTATATTTAAAAAAAAAAAAACTATTTTAATATTATACTCTACTGTTGTATTGAGCACTGTTTTTTTAAAAATAAAAATAAATGCTAAGAACTCTGAATTATAAATCTTGTTCTTTCCTATTATATATATATATATATATATATATATATATATATATATAATTAAGATGCATATATATATATAATTAAGATGCATATATATATATATAATTAAGATGCATTAACCTACAAATCCCTTGATAAATGTTATGATCCTTGTTTTTAAAAATTATAAGCTGTATAAGGTCTTTCTTTAATACGCAAGTACTTTCAACTGTATATTCTGTCATCTTCAAGAATGGAAATTATTTTGTTTTTGGTAAAATTCAGGCAGCATCAAAATTAAATGCGAATTGAAATATGTTTTCTTTGAAATGTGTTATTATTAACAGATACAAACTTTTGGAGCGTGCAGTCGCAATAATAAGGTTGAATATTTTTTAATATTTCAGAGAGTGCATATTTTTTACTAATATGGCAATTTGAGAATTTTTTTTTGTTGTTGTAGGAGTTTATCAGTCAATGTTGCATGAACTAAATTGTTCAATAATTAAAGGGATTTCACCATTTTATATCATTAACTTTACTAATCTACTTTTTGTATGAATGATTCGTTATAATATAAATTCAACTGCACCACATATTTGATATATATACTTTTGTGTATGTCGTAGTATATGAAAGTCTCTCTGAGAACAAAGAATGTTTGTCATACTTTTTCCTTCTTACAGCCCCTTCCATTCTGTCCTGTCTATGAGCTATGGTGTTATTATATCATGGATATAATAATGTCCGTAACAGGAGGGACATAACTGGAAGAATAAATCATTCTTCCTAGTACCTGCTCTCATTACATCACCACAGCAACACCTAGTGTGGTGAAGCTGTGGCTTTCTCTCCAGAGAGACATCTAATTGCACCAAAGCAGAGTCAATGAAATGCTACATGGTTTACAAAAGAATAGGATTTAAATTTTGAAAGTACACGTAAGTTTAGGAGAGGTTTGATGAAAAGAAGCAATAGAAAAATACCTGAGGATAATAGTGTATTTCAAGGCTTCCATAACAGTCAAAAAGCCCTTGAACTTCAATATTGAGGCAAGATAAAGAAGAAGGTTATTGGGGTTGAGGTCTGAAGGATTAAGAAATTTTGAAAGTACACTTAAGTTTAGGAGAGGTTTGATGAAAAGAAGTAATAGAAAAATACCTGAGGATAATAGTGTATTTCAAGGCTTCCATAACAGTCAAAAAGCCCTTGAACTTCAATATTGAGGCAAGATAAAGAAGAAGGTTATTGGGGTTGAGGTCTGAAGGATTAAGAAATTTTGAAAGTACACGTAAGTTTAGGAGAGGTTTGATGAAAAGAAGTAAGAGAAAAATACTTGAGGATAATAGTGTATTTCAAGGCTTCCATAACAGTCAAAAAGCCCTTGAACTTCAATATTGAGGCAAGATAAAGAAGAAGGTTATTGGGGTTGAGGTCTGAAGGATTAAGAAATTTTGAAAGTACACGTAAGTTTAGGAGAGGTTTGATGAAAAGAAGTAATAGAAAATACCTGAGGATAATAGTGTATTTCAAGGCTTCCATAACAGTCAAAAAGCCCTTGAACTTCAATATTGAGGCAAGATAAAGAAGAAGGTTATTGGGGTTGAGGTCTGAAGGATTAAGAAATTTTGAAAGTACACGTAAGTTTAGGAGAGGTTTGATGAAAAGAAGCAATAGAAAAATACCTGAGGATAATAGTGTATTTCAAGGCTTCCATAACAGTCAAAAAGCCCTTGAACTTCAATATTGAGGCAAGATAAAGAAGAAGGTTATTGGGGTTGAGGTCTGAAGGATTAAGAAATTTTGAAAAGTACACGTAAGTTTAGGAGAGGTTTGATGAAAAGAAAATAGAAAAATACCTGAGGATAATAGTGTATTTCAAGGCTTCCATAACAGTCAAAAAGCCCTTGAACTTCAATATTGAAGCAAGATAAAGAAGAAGGTTATTGGGGTTGAGGTCTGGAGGATTAAGAAATTTTGGAAGTATACGTAAGTTTAGGAGAGGTTTGAATGAAAAGAAGCAATAGAAAAATACCTGAGGATAATAGTGTATTTCAAGGCTTCCCTAACAGTCAAAAAGCCCTTGAACTTCAATATTGAGGCAAGATAAAGAAGAAGGTTATTGGGGTTGAGGTCTGGAGGATTGAGAAATTTTGAAAGTACACGTAAGTTTAGGAGAGGTTTGAATGAAAAGAAGCAATAGAAAAATACCTGAGGATAATAGTGTATTTCAAGGCTTCCATAACAGTCAAAAAGCCCTTGAACTTCAATATTGAGGCAAGATGAAGAAGAAGGTTATTGGGGTTGAGGTCTGGAGAATTAAGAAATTTTGAAAGTACACGTAAGTTTAGGAGAGGTTTGATGAAAAGAAGCAATAGAAAAATACCTGAGGATAATAGTGTATTTCAAGGCTTCCATAACAGTCAAAAAGCCCTTGAACTTCAATATTGAGGCAAGATAAAGAAGAAGGTTATTGGGGTTGAGGTCTGGAGGATTAGGAAATTTTGAAAGTACACATAAGTTTAGGAGTGGTTTGATGAAAAGAAGCAATAGAAAAATACCTGAGGATAATAGTGTATTTCAAGGCTTCCATAACAGTCAAAAAGCCCTTGAACTTCAATATTGAGGCAAGATAAAGAAGTTGAGGTCTGGAGGATTAGGAAATTTTTACACATAAGTTTAGGAGAGGTTTGATGAAAAGAAGCAATAGAAAATACCTGAGGATAATAGTGAAATTAACAGTCAAAAAGCCCTTGAACTTTCAATATTGAGGCAAGATAAAGAAGAAATTGGGGTTGGAGGTCTGAGGATTAAGAAATTTTGAAAGTAGACGTAAGTTTAGGAGAGGTTTGAATGAAAAGAAGCAATAGAAAAAGGATAAAGTGTATTTCAAGGCTTCCATAACAGTCAAAAAAATATTGAGGCAAGATAAAGAAGGTTGAGGTCTGGAGGGATAATAAGTTTAGGAGAGGTTTGATGAAAATTAGAAAAAATAAGGCTTCCATAACAGTCAAAAAGCCCTTGAACTTCAATATTGAGGCAAGATAAAGAAGAGGTTAGGTTGAGGTCTGGAGGATTGAGGTACACATAAGTTTAGGAGTGGTTTGATGAAAAGAAGCAATAGAAAAATACCTGAGGATAAATTTTGAAAGTCAAGAAGCCCTTGAACTTGGGGTTGAGGGAAAGAAGAAGGTTATTGGGGTTTGGAGGATTTTGAATGAAAAGCATAAGTTTAGGGAGAGGTTTGATGAAAAGAAGCAATAGAAAATACCTGAGGATAATAATGTATTTCAAGGCTTCCATAACAGTCAAAAAGCCCTTGAACTTCAATATTGAGGCAAGATAAAGAAGAAGGTTATTGGGGTTGAGGTCTGGAGGATTAAGAAATTTTGAAAGTACAACATAAGTTTAGGAGAGGTTTGATGAAAAGAAGCAATAGAAAATACCTGAGGATAATAGTGTATTTCAAGGCTTCCATAACAGTCAAAAAGCCCTTGAACTTCAATATTGAGGCAAGATAAAGAAGAAGGTTATTGGGGTTGAGGTCTGGAGGATTAGGAAATTTTGAAAGTACACATAAGTTTAGGAGAGGTTTGATGAAAAGAAGCAACAGAAAAATACCTGAGGATAATAGTGTATTTCAAGGCTTCCATAACAGTCAAAAAGCCCTTGAACTTCAATATTGAGGCAAGATAAAGAAGAAGGTTATTGGGGTTGAGGTCTGGAGGATTAGGAAATTTTGAAAGTACACATAAGTTTAGGAGAGGTTTGATGAAAAGAAGCAATAGATAAAAATACCTGAGGATAATAGTGTATTTCAAGGCTTCCATAACAGTCAAGAAGCCCTTGAACTTCAATATTGAGGCAAGATAAAGAAGAAGGTTATTGGGGTTGAGGTCTGGAGGATTAGGAAATTTTGAAAGTACACATAAGTTTAGGAGAGGGTTTGATGAAAAGAAGCAATAGAAAAATACCTGAGGATAATAGTGTATTTCAAGGCTTCCATAACAGTCAAAAAGCCCTTGAACTTCAATATTGAGGCAAGATAAAGAAGAAGGTTATTGGGGGTTGAGGTCTGGAGGATTAGGAAATTTTGAAAGTACACATAAGTTTAGGAGAGGTTTGATGAAAAGAAGTAATAGAAAATACCTGAGGATAATAGTGTATTTCAAGGCTTCCATAACAGTCAAAAAGCCCTTGAACTTCAATATTGAAGCAAGATAAAGAAGAAGGTTATTGGGGTTGAGGTCTGAGGATTAAGAAATTTGAAAGTATACGTAAGTTTAGGAGAGGTTTGAAATGAAAAGAAGCAATAGAAAATACCTGAAGTGTATTTCAAGGCTTTAACAGTCAAAAAGCCCTTTGAACTTCAATATTGAGGCAAGATAAAGAAGAAGGTTATTGGGGTTGAGGTCTGAAAGTACACATAAGAGGAGAGGTTTTGAGAAATTTTGAAAGTACACGTAAGTTTAGGAGAGGTTTGAATGAAAAGAAGCAATAGAGAAAATACCTGAGGATAATAGTGTATTTCAAGGCTTCCATAACAGTCAAAAAGCCCTTTTGAACTTCAATATTGAGGCAAGATGAAGAAGAAGGTTATTGGGGTTGAGGTCTGGAGGATTAAGAAATTTTGAAAGTACACATAAGTTTAGGAGAGGTTTGATGAAAAGAAGCAATAGAAAAATACCTGAGGATAATAGTGTATTTCAAGGCTTCCATAACAGTCAAAAAAGCCCTTGAACTTCAATATTGAGGCAAGATAAAGAAGAAGGTTATTGGGGTTGAGGTCTGAGGATTAGGAAAATTTTGAAAGTACACATAAGTTTAGGAGTGGTTTGATGAAAAGAAGCAATAGAAAAATACCTGAGGATAATAGTGTATTTCAAGGCTTCCATAACAGTCAAAAAGCCCTTGAACTTCAATATTGAGGCAAGATAAAGAAGAAGGTTATTGGGGTTGAGGTCTGGAGGATTAGGAAATTTTGAAAGTACACATATAAGTTTAGGAGAGGTTTGATGAAAAGAAGCAATAGAAAAATACCTGAGGATAATAGTGTATTTCAAGGCTTCCATAACAGTCAAAAAGCCCTTGAACTTCAATATTGAGGCAAGATAAAAACAAAAGGCTTTATTGGGGTTGAGGTCTGGAGGATTAAGAAATTTTGAAAGTAAGTAAGTTTAGGAGAGGTTTGAATGAAAAGAAGCAATAGAAAAAATACCTGAGGATAATAGTGTATTTCAAGGCTTCCATAACAGTCAAAAAGCCCTTTGAACTTCAATATTGAGGCAAGATAAAGAATTGAGGTCTGGAATTAAGAAATTTTGAAAGTACACATAAGTTTAGGAGAGGTTTGATGAAAAGAAGCAATAGAAAAATACCTGAGGATAATAGTGTATTTCAAGGCTTCCATAACAGTCAAGAAGCCCTTGAACTTCAATATTGAGGCAAGATAAAGAAGAAGGTTATTGGGGTTGAGGTCTGGAGGATTAGGAAATTTTGAAAGTACACATAAGTTTAGGAGAGGTTTGATGAAAAGAAGCAATAGAAAAATACCTGAGGATAATAGTGTATTTCAAGGCTTCCATAACAGTCAAAAAGCCCTTGAACTTCAATATTGAGGCAAGATAAAGAAGAAGGTTATTGGGGTTGAGGTCTGGAGGATTAGGAAATTTTGAAAGTACACATAAGTTTAGGAGAGGTTTGATGAAAAGAAGCAATAGAAAAATACCTGAGGATAATAATGTATTTCAAGGCTTCCATAACAGTCAAAAAGCCCTTGAACTTCAATATTGAGGCAAGATAAAGAAGAAGGTTATTGGGGTTGAGGTCTGGAGGATTAAGAAATTTTGAAAGTACACATAAGTTTAGGAGAGGTTTGATGAAAAGAAGCAATAGAAAAATACCTGAGGATAATAGTGTATTTCAAGGCTTCCATAACAGTCAAAAAGCCCTTGAACTTCAATATTGAGGCAAGATAAAGAAGAAGGTTATTGGGGTTGAGGTCTGGAGGATTAGGAAATTTTGAAAGTACACATAAGTTTAGGAGAGGTTTGATGAAAAGAAGCAAATAGAAAAATACCTGAGGATAATAGTGTATTTCAAGGCTTCCATAACAGTCAAAAAGCCCTTGAACTTCAATATTGAGGCAAGATAAAGAAGAAGGTTATTGGGGTTGAGGTCTGGAGGATTAGGAAATTTTGAAAGTACACATAAGTTTAGGAGAGGTTTGATGAAAAGAAGCAATAGAAAATACCTGAGGATAATAGTGTATTTCAAGGCTTCCATAACAGTCAAAAAGCCCTTGAACTTCAATATTATTGAGGCAAGATAAAGAAGAAGGTTATTGGGGTTGAGGTCTGGAGGATTAGAAATTTTGAAAGTACACATAAGTTTAGGAGAGGTTTGATGAAAAGAAGCAATAGAAAAATACCTGAGGATAATAGTGTATTTCAAGGCTTCCATAACAGTCAAAAAGCCCTTGAACTTCAATATTGAGGCAAGATAAAGAAGAAGGTTATTGGGGTTGAGGTCTGGAGGATTAGGGAAATTTTGAAAGTACACATAAGTTTAGGAGAGGTTTGATGAAAAGAAGCAATAGAAAAATACCTGAGGATAATAGTGTATTTCAAGGCTTCCATAACAGTCAAAAAGCCCTTGAACTTCAATATTGAGGCAAGATAAAGAAGAAGGTTATTGGGGTTGAGGTCTGGAGGATTAGGAAATTTTGAAAGTATACGTAAGTTTAGGAGAGGTTTGATGAAAAGAAGCAATAGAAAAATACCTGAGGATAATAGTGTATTTCAAGGCTTCCATAACAGTCAAAAAGCCCTTGAACTTCAATATTGAGGCAAGATAAAAGAAGAAGGTTATTGGGGTTGAAGAAAGTACACATAAGTTTAGGAGAGGTTTGATGAAAGAAGCAATGAAAATACCTGAGGAGGTAGTGTATTTCAAGGCTTCCATAACAGTCAAAAAAGCCCTTGAACTTCAATATTGAGGCAAGATAAAGAAGAAGGTTATTGGGGTTGAGGTCTGGAGGATTAGGAAATTTTGAAAGTACACATAAGTTTAGGAGAGGTTTGATGAAAAGAAGCAATAGAAAAATACCTGAGGATAATAGTGTATTTCAAGGCTTCCATAACAGTCAAAAAGCCCTTGAACTTCAATATTGAGGCAAGATAAAGAAGAAGCTTTATTGGGGTTGAGGTCTGGAGGATTAAGAAATTTTGAAAGTACACATAAGTTTAGGGAGAGTTTGAAATGAAAAGAAGCAACAGAAAAAATACCTGAGGATAATAGTGTATTTCAAGGCTTCCATAACAGTCAAAAAGCCCTTGAACTTCAATATTGAGGCAAGATAAAGAAGAAGGTTATTGGGGTTGAGGTCTGGAGGATTAGGAAATTTTGAAAGTACACATAAGTTTAGGAGAGGTTTGATGAAAAGAAGGAAAATTTGAGGATAAAGTATTTCAAGCTTCCATAACAGTCAAAAATGAACTTCAATATTGAGGATAAAGAAGAAGGTTATTGAAGTTGAGGTCTGGAGGATTAAGAAATTTTTCACATAAGTTTAGGAGAGGTTTGATGAAAAGAAGCAATAGAAAAATACCTGAGGATAACAGTCATAAAAAAGCCCTTGAACTTCAATATTGAGGCAAGATAAAGAAGAAGGTTATTGGGGTTGAGGTCTGAGGATTAGGAAATTTTGAAAGTACACATAAGTTTAGGAGAGGTTTGATGAAAAGAAGCAATAGAAAAATACCTGAGGATAATAGTGTATTTCAAGGCTTCCATAACAGTCAAAAAGCCCTTGAACTTCAATATTGAGGCAAGATAAAGAAGAAGGTTATTGGGGTTGAGGTCTGGAGGATTAAGAAATTTTGAAAGTATACGTAAGTTTAGGAGAGGTTTGATGAAAAGAAGCAATAGAAAAATACCTGAGGATAATAGTGTATTTCAAGGCTTCCATAACAGTCAAAAAGCCCTTTGAACTTCAATATTGAGGCAAGATAAAGAAGAAGGTTATTGGGGTTGAGGTCTGGAGGATTAAGAAATTTTGAAAGTATACGTAAGTTTAGGGAGAGGTTTGATGAAAAGAAGCAATAGAAAAATACCTGAGGATAATAGTGTATTTCAAGGCTTCCATAACAGTCAAAAAGCCCTTGAACTTCAATATTGAGGCAAGATAAAGAAGAAGGTTATTGGGGTTGAGGTCTGGAGGATTAAGAAATTTTGAAAGTACACATAAGTTTAGGAGAGGTTTGATGAAAAGAAGCAATAGAAAAATACCTGAGGATAATAGTGTATTTCAAGGCTTCCATAACAGTCAAAAAGCCCTTGAACTTCAATATTGAGGCAAGATAAAGAAGAAGGTTATTGGGGTTGAGGTCTGGAGGATTAAGAAATTTTGAAAGTATACGTAAGTTTAGGAGAGGTTTGATGAAAAGAAGCAATAGAAAAATACCTGAGGATAATAGTGTATTTCAAGGCTTCCATAACAGACAAAAAGCCCTTGAACTTCAATATTGAGGCAAGATAAAGAACAAGGTTATTGGGGTTGAGGTCTGGAGGATTAAGAAATTTTGAAAGTACACGTAAGTTTATGAGTGGTTTGATGAAAAGAAGCATTAGAAAAATACCTGAGGATATGCAGTCAAGTCAGTTATGTGCCATGCTTAGGCAATCATGTATCTTTCGAGGCAGATTTTTTTTCACCGCAATAGGTTACCATTTCTTTCTGCAGTAGAACAGGCTACCAGATCTATCCTGCTATTTACCCATAGCTGGGGGGGGGGAGAAAAAGAGGATTCATACCTTTCCCAAGGGTATTAGCACATAAGTGAATGCAGTGGATTCGACTGGAATTCAAACTCGGCTCTCCAATTCCTCAATCCAAGCTGCTATCTATTACTCAATCATATTCAGTCAAGCATAATGGTGTACTTCAAGGCTTCCATAGCAGATAAAATAAACCTGAACTTCAATATTGAGGCAAGATAAAGAAGAAGGTTATTAGCGTGGGGGTCTGGAAGATTAAGAAATTTTTCATATAGAAATTAATTATAACTGTTTTCATTTTATATGGTTTTAGATAGCAGAGTGAATCTGCATTAACGTAAGTGTTATGCTAAAAGAACTTTTGCAAAAAGGAAGAATACACGTATTGTTTGATTCTAAGTAGAACACAACATGGCTCATTCATCAAGCAAGCTTATGGCTTCTGCTTTATGAGTAGTAACTACTGTCTTCTTCCAAATATACTATCTATTACTTACAACCATAATGTGGTACATCTGATTGTATTGAAGAAAGGAAGACAGTACCTACTTTCCGAGATTTCAATAAATAAATAAAAAAAAATGGAAACACATAGAAAACAAGAAAAAAAGAAAAATACATCTCTTCTGTTAGTGCCTAAACTGATCTATTGCTTGTACCATGTTTCTTTCCTCTACTTTTTTTGACAGTATTTTTTGCATTTAATGGAAAAATCTAGGTAAGCGTGTGGAGTTGATAAGTAGATTAACAGTTACAAAAAAAATAAAAAAAAAAAAAAATTGAATTTTGCTAATGTCCTTGGGAAAGGCATGAATCCACTTCTCCTATGCTCTTTCTTCTTCACAAGATATATAAAAAATGACATTAGTTAGTAAGAAGTTCTCACTTTGTTGTTTTTATTCATTTCATATTTGTTGTTTTTATCCAGGCTGATGGCAGATCAGATTAAAACAACCTGGTCAATTTAACCATTGAATACCAGTGCCTGGCTTTGGGTGCAGGTGTAAAGGCTTACCCATCACATTGATGAGTTCATCAGATTAAAACAACCTGGTCAATATCTAGATGGGTAACCGATAAGGAATACCAGGTGTTGTAAGCTTGGGTGTGCAGGTAATGTAAAGGGCTTATGGCCACATCACATTGAAACATGAGTTCCTGTATGATTCCTGAAGTTAAGCAATGTCAAGCCTGGTCAATACCTAGATGGGTAACTGCTGAGGAATACCAGGTACTGTAAGCTTCAATGTGCAGGTGATGTAAAGGGCTTATGGCCACATCACATTGAAACACAAGTTCCTGTATGATTCCTGAAGTTAAGCAATGTCAAGCCTGGTCAATACCTAGATGGGTAACTGCTGAGGAATACCAGGTGCTGTAAGCTTCGATGTGCAGGTGATGTAAAGGGCTTATGGCCACATCACATTGAAACATAGGTTCCTGTATGATTCTTGAAGTTAAGCAACATCTAGCCTGGTCAATACCTAGATGGGTAACTGCTGAGGAATACCAGGTGTTGTAAGCTTGGGTGTGCAGGTAATGTAAAGGGCTTATGGCCACATCACATTGAAGCATGGGTTCCCGTATGATTCCTGAAGTTAAGCAACATCTAGCCTGGTCAATACCTAGATTGATGACTGCTAGGGAATACCAGATATTGTCACATTGGATATAGAGCTGGTGTAATGGATAATGGCTAAGAATTGTTAATCAAGTGCCGAGTTCCAATTCCTGTTGAGTTTGTCTTACGTGCAAATAGCCTTGTGAAAGATATAATTCCACCATTTTTCTCTCCCCAGCTATGGGTTAATTAGTAAGACTTGTATCACCAAACCATTATTATCTCAAAAAAAATAAAATCTTACAATCTAAAAATAATATTTTCTGCCTCTGTAAAGGATTGATAAGTCATATAAACACAAAGAAATCAGACATTCAATCCAATTTTGAACTGAACCCTATTAAATCTATAGAGTAGATTGTTCTCATTCCAATGGGACTACAGCTAGGGGATTCAATTTTTTTTTTTTTTTTTTTAATCATTTAACTCAAAGCAAGGTGATAATGGCACAAGGGGATACTGTAAGTGAAAGAGAATGAGAAGACTTTAGTAAGGAGAAAGGACAATAAAAGAACAGAATTCAGGAAGACAGAAGATGGCAACTAATATTGCATTTAAGTTTTTCAGAATTGTAGGTAGCAGGGAAGCAAGAAACTGGAAATTGATGACACAGTTCAATCCCTAGGCCAGGTAGAACAGACTTACACTCAGTGGAAACAAAGCATGCTATAACTACTAAGGCTACAGCTACATCACATTGAAACTGGCTCATGATCACAAAAGTTAAGCAACATTGAGCCTGGTCAGTACTTAGATGGGTGATTGCTTGGGAATACAACAAGCTGTAAGCTTGGATGTGTGGGTGATGTAATGGATAATGGCTCAGAATTGTTAACCAAAGAACTGAGTTCTAATTCCAGTTGGGGTCATTAAATTCACTTGCACACAAATGTCCTTGGGAAAGCTATAAATCCACCTCTTCTTTCCTCATCTATGGGTTAATTAGTAAGACATGTATCACTAAATCATTATCTAAAAAAAAAAAAAAAAAAAAATTAAAAAAAAAACAATTTGTTAAAATCTAAAAATATTTTCTGGCTTTAAATAACCTGCAAAGGGTTGATAAGCCATAAAAAAATGAATCACTCAATCATGATAAGTACTAAATCTAAATAAGAACAAGACAAGAGATCCCTAGGCAAGGACAGTAGAATGAGAACAATCTACTCCTGTATCATTATCATACTTATTATAAAACCCAGGTTGTTTGTGTGTGTGTGTGTGTGTGTGTGTGTGTGTGTGTCTGTTCGTTTATATATGGGATCGGATTTCCTACATTTTTCAACCGATTTCAACAAAACTTCACTTTTTTTGGGCAGGTAGTCTTTCTTATTGTCTTACACACTTTTTTTTTTTATTTTTTACATTCAGAATGCTTTAAAAATTCCATTTACAAGACAATTGTTTATAATAAAATTCTATTCAATCGATAGACTCATAACGATTGAAAACAATGTTTTTGTTTGAGTTTTGGTTTGACCAATTAAAAAAAAAAAAAAAAAAAAAAAAAAACTAATTAAGACATGCGTGTACGTCAACCTTAAACAATAATCTTTGTCAATTTTATTTTTCAGTCATTATGATGGTCAATACTTGATCTATCTCTTACTGTTACATCCCCGGGCAACGCCGGGCTCTACTGCTAGTATTAAATAAAGGGTTCAGTTTGAAATTCCTTGACAGGGACACCTGAAGAAGGCTGGAAGGCATGACGACTGAAACAGTGTGATAACAACAAAAGATGAGGAAAATAGTCCAAATGTAAATAATGATAAGGATTCATCCCAGAAATTTAGAGAGAAAAAAAATATCCCGTCACTGACATGCCATGATGGTTGACGAAAAAAAAAAATAACATTTAATTTCTTTGAAAAAGGCATGAATCAGCTTACGCCTATGCTCTGTGCCCCACCAGATATATCAATAAAAAATATCTTGTCACTGTCATGCCATGATAATTGACAACGAAAAAAAATGGCCGATTTAAGCACAAGCACTCCCAGACAGTAGTAACAGTGAAAAGCTGTTAAACTCATTATTAACCTTGACAAAAACCCATTAGTTCTTTATTTTTCAGCCATGACATATTTTTAATTTTACAGTTTTTCCTTGCTTAATATCGAAAACATTTTTGCAAACTTTTCCTTGATAGTACTGATGAGCATTTCTAATGGGATTTTGTAGTAAATTTAATGGAATTTAAATAAAAATTAATGAATTTCATTAAAATTGGAAGCTGAACTTCTAACCTTATATGTTGTCTGAATTTGTAAACAAGATCTCGTCTTGTTTAATATCAGCCCAGCCTTCAATGACAGCAATTAATCTGCAGTTAGCTGTTGATATACGAGACCAACTTAGCTCAGCACACAGAAATATATAGTAATTACTAAGACAAATATGTATAGGATGTGCACTGATTTCCAAGTGTTCCATGATAAATTTGTGTCTAGCATCCTAGCCCCACTAGCAGACAGACATACTCGGATATTTCATACCTGTATAATGAAAACAACATTAAAAGGTTTAAGAAATAACTATCTATTTTGACCCATTCAATCTTTAACCATTCGTTCTTAAATGTGAGTAGTATAAGTTGGAACAAAAATTTAAAAGCCGAAATATTAAAATTTAAAAAAATATCAGCTTCAGTTCCTTTCCCACTGCCTTGACGTAGCTTCCCTCAGCCTTTTCTATAAACACTTTCATGGTAATTGTTCCGATGAACTTTGATGTACCTCGACTGTATGAATAAAAATATATACGGAAAAAACAAACAAAAATCCTTATATATAATTTATACTGTTTTAATGTTAATATGTCAAATTCGGACGTTTTGGTCTAATAAACCATCTTCAGGACATATTCATAAATTATAACATTATCAATGCAACATGACAAAAAGACGATGTACATAAGAACAAGACTTATCCAAACAAATAACTGAAAGTTTTATAAGATCAGCGCTCCGTTTAAAACATGGTCATTCTTTTTTCACGTATTACGTTTGTGAAAAACGTATTCCTAAAATTTGAGTATTTTGAATTAAAAATGAAAAGAATTCTATTTTGAACTAAAATTTATATGTATGCTTGTAGAGCATTAATCTCGCTAGAAAAGGGGAAATACTAAAGAAGCCAGGTCTAGTATTCACTGTGTGTGAGATAGATATTATACCTGCTTCATAAATCCGCCTAAGATTTTTATTATGAATATAAGTGCAGTACTAGCAAGGTCTCACCAATTAAGAGTTAAAATGGCTAGATGTAAATGTAAGTTCTATGCTAACAGTTTCTTCAATCACACTTCTTGCTTGTGGAACTCTCTTCCGGCTTCTTGCTTCCCAGTTAACTTTGATCTTCAAAAATTTAAATGCAATGTCAATCATTATCTTCTCTCTTCTTAATTTGTGTTCTTTTATAATCTTTTCTCCTTAATAGTAATTATTCTCATATTCTCGAACACTCAGTAAAACCTTGTATCCTAGTGGCTGTATTGCCTTGCTTGGGGTGAAATGATTAAAAAAAAAAAAATTAAGAAATACTAAAATAGATAAATTGTAATATCATTTTTAAAAGAATCACAATTTCAATCTTATTTAAACATTTCAATTAAGTCACCTTGAATTATTTTACACTGAAATGTTCTAAATTTTCATGTGCAGAGTAACTTTTCTTATTTTTTAAGAAACGTGTTCTATGGATTCATTTTTTGTATAAATGATATAAATCCTTTCTAACTATTTACAATCAAAGAAGTTTTAAAGATTTTATTGAAAGAGATTTTCATCTGCTTTGTGTGCTGATTAAAATTTCTGCATTATTATTTTTTAAATTTTCACTTGGGCAATAACCTTTGTGCTGAAAGAAAAAAAAGGTAAATTTTCATTTTAACACCCGAGCATCATTTACTGCTGAACTATTTTCTTTCAGAAATTAGTACGCGTTTCCGTAAAGCGATTTTTTTTGTACTTAATTTAAGAATAAAGTTAACTTTCAAATATATATAAACATCAACAAATATAAAAAGAAATTTTTTTTCTAACCCAAATTTAAAAGTTAACTTTATTCTTTAAAAAGAAAAAAGAATAACCAAAAAAAAAAAAAAACACCTAACCCTAATTTGAAAGTTAACTTTATTCTGTAAAAAAAAACAAAAAAAAACACCTAACTCTAATTTGAAAGTTAACTTTATTCTTTTAAAAAAAAAAAAAAAAAAAATCACCTAACCCTAATTTGAAAGTTAACTACAAGGAATTACTGTGAAGGAAGTAAATAAGCCCAAATTGTATACGTCCACCGACAGGATTCAGCACTTAATTACTTATCAATAAGGCGGTAAAGGATGACAAAAAGAGCAAGAAGTTCAATGTTTTTCTGGTTGTTAACATCCAAAAAGCTAGGTTTCTTTAATATCTAATTGTTGATTTGAGTTCAGCATATACATTTGCAGGGAAATAAGACTATTTTGGAAAAATTTGAAGGGATAACACCTTGAGTGTTGAAATGAAAATTACCAAAAAAAAAAAAAAAAAAAAAAAACATGACAAAGGGTTTTTTTTTTCTCTATTAATACCTTCACTCCATAATTTATGTTTATTGTTATAAAAAGTGACGATTAGAATTTAAATCAAACTTAAGCATATGACAAAAGTGAATTTTAGGCATGTTTTTAGCGTTCGAAAGTTTATTTTAATTATTTTTAAAAATTTTTCCTTCTTTTTAGAACATTCTAAATTTTGATTAAAAAAACCTTGTTTCTCTTTGTATCACTGGAACTAGTAAAATAACAGACAATTTTTAGCATGTGTTTTTTTGTATGACACACATTAATTTAGAAAATCTTGCAAAAATAAAAATAATTGTCGGATGTTATGAAACTTTCAGGAACTATTCACAGATGATCGAAATTATTATAAATACGTTTTTTTATTAAAGTCATGGCAGAAATATTTTTTTATATATTTATTAACCCCACCCCATAACTAATTTATGAAAACGCTAGAAATTCGATCGCATCAGGTTTAATGATTACAATAGTTAAAAGCACAAGGCTTTGAGGAATGCAAATCATGTTTTTTTTTATTTTAAATTGGACCCCCTACCTGAAAATCAGCTCTGAATTGTAACATACCAAACTCAATAAAACAAAGATATTATTTAATTTCAAGTGCTTTTATTTGCTTTTAGTTGTTTTTATGAATATGGACAATATTTTCGATGAAAAATGAATTTTTAATACAATTATTTGTTATTTCTTAATTATAATAGATTTTTACATTTAAGTTGTTAAAATATTATAAAATTAGTTAAAAGCCACATCGGGTTTCCTACGTCTCCTTATGAGAGATCTTTTTTTAGCACATTGTAAATTGTATCATTTTGACTAATCAGAAGATCCGCAGTAATTAAGAAATGTAATTTTGTGTTTATAATCAGGCTGTAATTATAAAAGCACGGAAGACCAACCAGAATACAATTAAATTTTAGTTATTTGAGTTAAGCATTGTTCTCCACTGTTAAGGCCTTTACTTTTGCAAAAAATGTGGAGAAGTTAATTTGATTTTTCAATTTCAACTGAGAAGGGTACCTACAAGTATCAGCATCATCTTATGAAATTTATATGATCTTATTTTTATATTAATCTCAGTTATGACATTTTTCCATAAAAAATAATAAATAAAAGAAATATCAAAATTAATAATAAAATGAATGGAAATACAAATAACACAGTAAAATGTAATAAATGTACATAAAATTATAGTATTTTATATACACTTCTGATAAAATTTCATAAGAAAGGTACCTATAAATCAGATACCTTTCTTATGAAATTTAATCTCACTCTTAACAATCTTATTTTAATTTCTTTATAATATATTTTCCATAAACGTAAAGGTGAAAAGCTAAGAAAAAGAAAAAATTAGAGCGCTGAAAGTTTTCCTTAAAAATAACGAGGTAAATAATTTGTTCACTTAAATGTAAATTATATCACTTTTCTCCTTCCATAGAACAAATTAGCCTCACAGAATCCATCAATATGTCATTCATCACCTGTCAAGTGATGCGAAAGTTTATGACTGCTTTGTTTTATTTTCAAATTACATCTTTTCAGTGCAAAAGCTAAGTTAAGGAAGCTTGATTCAAAATATTTTAAATAAACATTATAATTTCTGATTTTCTTAAAATAAGTTTTGAAAAAATGATAATTGATATTTAAAAGAATTTCAAAGTGAGATTTCCAGTTTTTTTATAAGATGGAAAAAAATGGTCAATTTCGGATGTGCTAGGAACGATTAAAAAAATGTAAAAAAATACCCCCAAAATACTTTGATCTTTTCTCTTAATAATAACATAAACATTTAGACAATAAAATTTTGTTTTCGTCAAGTTTGGCGTCTTTTTCATCATGCTATGCTCTTTTTTTAAACGATCTCGTGGGGGTACCTATGTTATTATTACTAAGTCTTTTCAAGTAGTTGTTTTTGTTATTTTCATTTTGTAAATAATCATGCTTTTTAAACCCCAAAATTTAAAACTCAAAACTTGGTTTACTTTTTAAATATCGCGCATTTAAATAAAAGTTTGCGCATTGCGCGGGCAATAATCAAGACAGGTGAAGCTTCCGCGCATGATTACTCGAGGCAAACGTATTATAAACAATGCCAGCAATTGCTGCCGGGCTGTGGTCACAACGCAAAATAAGACCGAAATTATATTGTAAAATGGTAGATTTCCGCAAACTTTTGTTATTTTCGAAATAAACATGCAAATTTACACCCTAAAAATTTTCTCGAAATTTTAATAATTACAATTGGTTTGCAAGGTTTTTACTTTAATCTGCAAATTTTAGCCATGAAAGGTAAACGCATGAGGTGTGTTTTACATCTTCGTAGTCGGTACTAAATTTTAAAAGCATAAATCAATTTGAGAAAAAAAATCTTATCAAAATTTTTTTTAAGTCTTATTTACAATATGAGCTCGGATAAAAAAATTCTATAGGATTTTTGATTCAAAAACAAATCATTACAAAAAGAGTCACCCTTCTTTCGTTTTTGTTAACGAACCGAATAAAAGCCAAAAGAATGAATTAAATTTTCAAAAAACAAAGAATGGATATTTACGATTCTTCTTCAGTTCTTCCAAAAATGTTTCGTCGACATAATTGTCGTTTACTCCTTGATCTTCGTACAAAATCTTTTTCCACTTCGTCGCAGGGATTGACGTCTCCATTTTCGAAGCGGTGTCAAAACACGACAGTTCCCCTTTTAATGTTATTCCGTTAAACAAATGGTTATTTCGACATGATGTGATGATTGTGTAATAAATTAATAGCAAGCTTCTCTCACTAGCTTGATTGCCGACTTTTTTAGTAATAGTAATGAAAAATATGCGCCATAATTTAGGCCTTGTGTCACGTGTACGCTACGCTTAGTAAATCACTATGTGGTCACTTAAAAAATGGTTATCATTAGCAAGCATGTCGCACTAACCGTTTTCTTCATATGTGATTTTTTTTCTTTAAATAAAAAAATGAATGATGGGTAATTATTTGTAATTTAAGCCCCGTGCTCAGATTTTATTAAAAATTTCCCGAATAGTTACATTTAGTTTTGGATTTATCGACAATAAAAGTTTGGACTCATTCGCATCTGGTCCGTCCGCCATTACTGACGTTGTTTTCATACGTTTGCCTCGAGTAATCAGGCGCAGAAGCTCACTTAGTTAACGGCCTTTTTACTGACCTTACTCGTCTCAATTACTGCGCAAAATCAAACGAAGTCTTTAGACACTTTTGAAAGGGAAGCTTGTATTGATTTTTTTTTTTTTTGTAAATTTAAGTAATTTATAAAATCAATGACAAATGTTGTTTTTTTTTATAGTGAAGTTTTTTTTTATTTTTTTATAATAAAGCTTTTATAATGAAGCTGTAATAATAATAAATTCTCCATTAAATAATAATAAAAATAATAATAAAACAAATTAAATAATAAAACAAATAATAATCATGCTCTTTTTAAATTTTGTGCAAAGTTTGCACATTGCGTGCACATTAATCAAGACAAGTGAAGCTTCCGCAAATGACTACTCTGAGGCAAATGTATAAACAAAGCCAGTACTGGCAGCCACAACATGAATGAGTCCAAACTTTTATTGTTGATAACTCTAAAATGGTAGATTTTAGCAAAATTTCATTCTTATTTTAGAATTAAGTATGTAAATTTAACACCTAAATATAACTATTCGGGAATTTTTTATTAGAAACTGAGCGAGGGGCTTAAACTGCAAATTACCCAAATCGATTATAAATACATGGCCCTATCCTTCAAAATGGCATTATTTACATATGTGTCTGCAATTATGTCTAGATTCAATGTTATGGCATTGTAGTGGTGCTGTAAGTATTGTTGGCTAGGTCACCGTGAATATAATAAAGAAGGAAGGCTGTGTTCTTGTAAAACAACACCCACATGAATAATGCACAACAAACACGAGAGAAAAAATAATCAAGCTCAGTGAACATTAATAAAATATTGTATTAACAATGATATACAAATATCAACAATAGTATAAAAAAGTTGCTTCCCTTTTCCGTAATAAAAAGGGTAAGTTTTTGCTAATTAATGTTGAGTACAATATTGAATGTTATTTAACTACAAAGTTCAATTGAAGTCTTAGCTAAATAAAGAATAGTTCCACAATGTTTTATCAGTGTAGAAAAATGTAATGTTCATGAGTGATATCAATAGGAATTAGTATGATTACTCGATTGAGTGATAATTAAGAATTAAAATGTCAATATAGCGCCGTGCCTTATTTTCTAAGAATTGAACTGCTGCTGACTGTTAGCAAACAGTGAGAGTCTTTATATAATGATGGATAGGCTCCAGAGAGCTTGGCGCTAAAAATATAGAAAAGATACTAAAATACGCGATTGGTCAGGAAATGGACCAATCCGTGATTTTAGAGAAAATTTCAAATTACCTGCGATGGCAAAATTGTCATATGATAAGTATCATATATTTACAAACCAATGATATTGAAGGAAATGGAGGTGTGGCACATGTAAGTGATCCCCACAGTATCTGTGCGTTCACATCTAACTTGTTTTTGTTTGGTTTGGTTTGGTTTGTTTTACGGCATATCAACATCTCAATGGGTTATTTAATGCTGACAAAATTTTTATTGCTGGTAATATTTTGTTTTGTCAAAAATCTATTTCTGGTAATATTTTTCCTTATTGCTGATAATAATTTTTTTACAAAAATGTATTGCTGGTAATATTTTTTCCTCAAAATTTATTACTGGTAATAGTTTTTTTCTTCAAAAATTTATTGCTTGTAATAATTTTTTACAAAGTATTTCTGGTATTAAAACCTATATTTACATTTTTATAGTGTCTTTACCCCAGTTTTGGGGTTAACTATTTGCCCATAGCTGGGACCCTAACAGGTGCTACCACCCTAGGTCTAGGTGGACCGGGGACACCAGCAATTAAGAGGTGATTTCATGCTCCTCAAAACCTCCTGATCAGAGGCCTTGCTGTTGGACATAGTTTATCATCTTACCCAAGATGTGGATGTAGTTTATCGTCATACCCACGATGGATTTTTGTTTGGTTACCTCTGGGTCGAATGAGATGTTCAAATCAAAACAGGATTCATTTGTTAATTTTATGCTTGCTTTATTACAGTATAAAAAAAAAAAGAAAATGAAAGAAATAAATGACTATACTTAAATTTTGACCCTATTTTTTTTTTTTTTTTTTTGAACACACTAGTTTCGGCTGGGATGAAAGCATAGTATTTGTTTTCTTTCCATTTGAGATGGGAAAAGGCGCCCAATTCAGTGGATTCCTATCCAACAGAAGCACCTTCTTCGTTGCTTTAAGAGAAGTTGGGTCAGTGGGGATTGGCCAATTTTTGTCCCTGACCTGTATGCATAAGTATGTCTTGGCACCCCACATTAAAAAAGACCACATGTCACAATCACATACTACCTTAGTGGAGCAACCAGAAATACTATCAAACCGGGATCAAAGCGTAATATCTGTTCTTCAACTCTGTTGTTTATGTATTTGGACAGTTCAAAGAAATGCTTTGCTATGCTGTGACACTGGAATTCCAACATTGTGCCAGCAATATATTTCCTCCCTGCACTAAAGAAGTCAATTTTTCTTGTATTTTCTTGGATACTCAAAGGTTTTGGTATTATATATTTGGATTAATTATTATCATTATTGTCATTATATTTTTATTTATTATTATTGTCAAAATTTTTTTCTTTATTATTATTGACAATACATTTTTTTCTTTATTATTATTGTCAATATATTTTTTTTATTATTATATATTTTTGTCAATATATTTCTCTTTATTATTGTCAATATATTTTTCCTTGGTGTTATTGACAATATATTTTTTTCATTATTATTATTGTCAACATATTTTTTCTTTTATTATTGACAATATATTTTCATTATTATTATTGTCAATATATTTTTTTATTATTATTGTCAATATATTTTTCTTCATTATTACTATTATTGACAATAATATATTTTTCTTCATTATTATTACAATATATTTGTCAATATATATATTTTTTCATTTTATTATATATTCTTCAATATATTTTTTTTCATTATTACTATTATTGACAATATATTTTTTTCTTATTATCATTATTTTTATTGTCAATATATTTTTTCTTTATTATTATTGTCAATATTTATTTTCTTCATTATTATCAATATATTTTCTTCATTACTATTATTGACAATATATTTTCTTCATTATTATTATTGTCAATATATTTTTCTTCATTTTATTTATTATTTTCAATATATTTTTCTTATTTTTATTACTATTATTGACAATATATTTTTCTTCATTATTATTATTGTCAATATATTTTTCTTTATTATTATTGTCAATATATTTTTCTTCATTATTATTATTGTCAATATATTTTTCTTCATCATTCAACATTGAGGAGAACAATTATTATTATTGTCAATAATTTTGCTTTTTTAAGTAGAATCTTCTAATTATTCCAGATTTTCATTTTGTTGTTGGTTCATTGATTTTCAATTTTAGTTGTCATATCATTGACAATATATTTTCTTTCATTATTATTATTGTAGGTTTATTTAATGCCAAATTCTAAAAAGTTTAAACACAATTTCATGGCCTAAACTAAATACATTTTGAAAACAATTGTATGCCTTCAACTACAGATAAAATATATTGTTGATAATTCTACTATAAATAAATATTTTTGGTATTTTTACTACAAAGTATATTTTTACAATTTTTTTTTCAAGGTTCCCTATTTGTCAGTAGTTGATAGAACTCTGTCAGGGTGAACGTGGGAACAACAGCAATAAAGTAGTGGTTTGATACTCCTCAAAAACTCCAATCAGAGATCTTGCTGCTAGATGTATTTTATTGTCATACCCAGGAAGATTTTTAAAACCGAGTATTAACTTTTGTTTACAAATGTGTGAAAAATGGCTGATTTTAATGATTTTACTGAAAGAGACCAAAAGATTGAAATTCCAATCAATATAATTTCTATTTGAAATAAAATACACCAGAGTGTTTTGCTTACTGGAAATAGTAAATTTAATCATTTAGAGATTTTTAAAGCTAAAAAGAAAGCTTCAAGAATGCTTTTTCATTTTTAAAAAATCATTTTAAACTTTAGGTATCGAAAATTAGTAGATGTACTTAATTCATCTATTTGCTATTTTAACATTTTCAACCCTGGCCATTTAAAAATCTTCATTCTCATGAGCAACACGTGAACACTTCCTAAAATGAAAGGTTTCATTCTGTGTTTAACAAGTGAGCAACAGTCGAAGTAAATTCTTTAATTAACCCACACAATAAATAAATTATTACTCGTTCTGAGTTATTTTAGGCTATTAGATTCCAGTAGAACGTTTACTACTTTAAGGGGAATCTTAAAAGTAAAACCGATAAATTTTAAAAAGAAATAGTATTTGCTGCGTCAATGAGAAATTATTTCCCTCTTTCTGCTCTCCATAAATCTAAGTTACAGAAGCGGCTCATCCCGTAATAACGTCTTAAATTGAATTTTCTGATTTAAAAAGAAAATTGTTTTAAATTTTATATTCTATCGATTGTCAGGAAAACTAAAATAAAAAATCAATCGATTCATTTTGATAATTAATGCGAATTTTTCACTGAAATCGTCAGTGACTTCTTTTTTATCATCATCATTCATCATCATCATCGGCGTGTACAGAGTTCGATCTTCAGTAAGTGTTCCGTATTTGTGTCCTTTTGTCAAACTTAAGATGAGCTTGCTGTCATTAAATAGACACGCTAAAAATTGCTAAAAGGCAGTCTTTTTTGCACGAAGCCAGAAATGAGAGGCGACCGAAGAGGATAGCATTTCAATTTCATTTTATTTTTACAAAAGTCACAACTCACAAGCCATTTTAGCAGTAAAATTTTTACTGCTAAAAATAAAATGGCTTGTGACTTCTTTGATGCCAAAAAAGTCCTGCCTCGCTTCTTAATTTTTTCCAACACCCACAGAAATTATTTAAAATCCTCAACCGTCTTCTTATTTATTTTTTATATTGTATCGTTGGTAAAAATGGAAATATTTTCAATCTTGTTAAAGAATTTTAAAATATTTCTTGGACGTCTTACTTAATTACAGTTTGAAAGAGGCACTACCCGACAATTGCGTAGGTAAATTTTGGTTTTGTTTCCCGAGCGCTAAAACTTTTCCAAAATCGTCATAATTCCGTGCAAATGTACATGCTGAACTCGAATTAACAATTAAATTATGAAGAAACCCTACCGTTTTGGAGTTATCGACAAGAAAAAATCGGTCTTCTTGTTGGTCATTCCTCCCCCATTACTGCCATATGATTACTAATTCACTGCGTAGTACCTACGCAGGCGTAATCAGAAAAATTGGCCTATTTACTTCTTTTACACTACAGACTTTCCTTGCAGAAAATCACTACCGTAAAGAAATGTAATTTTTTCTTTTTTTTTTTGCTATTCGAAACGGAAAAAGGTTCTGTTGTATTATTTAATTTGTTTTTGTTATAAATAAAAGTAAAACTATACACTTACCAAAAATACCGCTGGAAAAAAACGAGTTATCACTCCTATCAAGATAAACCTAACCACAATCACGAGACCATTAGGTTCGTAGGGACCGAGGCACCGTTGTACATTCTCATGGCGGGGGGGGCTTTTTGGTCCTTATAGTGCAAATTAAATTTTTTAGCATTAAAAAAAATAACTAAAAAGAATCCATGTAATTTACAATACATCTGTTTTTTTGCTAGTTGCGTCATCTTTAACAAGAATGATTTTAAAAAATAAATGCTTTAAAAAGCGAAATAAAGATTAAAGAAATTAGGACCCCTAAAGAAGCTAGCCTTGAATTTAACTACCTGTTGAATACTTCTTGTCTTATGGGCCAATGCTAAAAAGTGTTTAAAAATGCTTAAAACTAGCAAAAGACCTTCAGGTCAATTCAGCTTCTGTTCGATCACTATGGATACGCCTCGGCAAAACAATCAACAAAAACGGGTCGAATCATGATATGATTATTATTATTTTTCTAAGTTACGGAACACTTTTCATTTCTGACCATACCTGATCGAACAGCATTCAACCAGGTCGATCAGCCTTGTTTTTAATCCATCGATTTAAGTGATTGGATTTTTTTTTTTTTTTTTTTTTTTGAGAACGAGAGAGAGAGAGAAAGATAGTGTGAGATCGTCATCATCATGCCACCTAAAAAGAAGAAAAGTGCCAAAGGGAAAGAGAAGCTAAGTGGCGGGAAAAAGGGATCTGCAAAGCCACCTCCCAGTCCGTCTTTAGCCGCCCCGACAAAATTATCAGAGACAAGCAAGGAGTTTTATATGATACAGATTAAGGATCTTGAACAACGTCTGGTCAGGTAAGAATTTAAAAAAAAAAAAAAAAAGATGGCGGGGGGGTGGATAAATATTGTAAAAAATAAATGAAAAACTAAGACTTTTTTGCCACCGTTTTATTTTTATTTTCTTAGGTTTATCCCCAAAGTCTCAGCTTTAGCCTAGTCTGGCAAAAGGCTATAAGTGTGGGGCACTCATTGACGCCTGTGAGCTCTCTAATGGATACTGATCGAATTTATGGTCTATATTCGGTTTCGTTAACCATTACCAACAGCTGGGTGCCCAGGAAGTGTTTGTTAGACGGATCGTTAAGGATGTTTTGAATGTGAAGATACTAAAATTAAATTAATTATTAATTATTTTTTCGTTTTTTTTAGGGTCAAGGTTTTCGGTAAAAGTGCAGGACATCCCTACATGTATCTACAAAAAAAATAAAAATAAAAGATTTTAAAAAATCGGTGAATTTCTTTATTTTTGGCAGCAAACACGTCGTGTAAATTCCCTTGTTAAGATTTATATTTCTCAATTTAATTTTTAACTTTATTTTAATTTCATTTAAAACATGATTACTGAAATTCAGAAATTTAAAAAATATTAAAAAAAATAAATTTAACTAAAGATTAAAATAAATCTTTCAAAAAAAAATTATCGACGGATTCTTTTTAACCAAGAAATCTACAGAATACTTTAAATAACAAAAATTAAATTAAAAAAAATGTAATTAAATTTAAAAATATTCAAATTAAAAAACAAAACAATCTGATTTTAATTTCTGATTCAAGGTATATAATTTTCTTTTACTCAGCTGAAAATTAAATTTTAGGGTAATTTTCAATCGATTTGATTTCTCTGGGCACTTCTTTCTTAAAAATAAAATCATTTCACCCCAAGTAAGGCGACAATGGCATTAAGACGCAAGGGGCTCCTGAGAGTGAAAAAGATAGGTATCTCCACTAATTCATGGGAAAAAAACAGCATAGCATGATGAAAAAATGTAAATAATTAAATTAATAATTAATTTAATTATTTACATTTAATTTAATTAATTAATTATTAAATTAAGATTTTTAAAAAATTAAAGGCTGCCTAATACAGGCTCTACATTTCTGTCAATTGCTCTTATAAAATTCCCTTTTCACAAATAAATTCAATCATAAATTTACCCAAAATTCTGCATTTTAACCAGGTTTTTTTACTTTTATTTAGTCAATCTTACCAAGTTGTTCAGAACCTTATAAATAGGTTAATTTAATTAAAACTTTTAATTAAATTTTAATTTAAAAAGTTTAATTTAAATTTTTAATTTAAAAGTAAAAAAGTAAAAATCCCTTTCTTCATCATACTTGATTACCCACTCTATTTACCAACCTCCCCCACCCACAAGGCAAGATGTGCCACAAGGCCAGTTTTTAACGTGGGGTATTCCAAGCTTATAGACTCAGGCAAAAACTGCCCGTTGACCCCGTGTACACCGGATCAGGTTTGTCTACCTCCCCAAACAAGAGTCTGCCCTTCAACATAGCTCGTGCATAAATCATTTTATTCATTTTATAATTAATTAATTTTTTAGTAATCTTGTCCATTAATTAATAACAGATTTGTGGTGCTAAAAAATTAATTAGCAAAATAAATATTACCTAAATTTTTATAATAAAAATTACCTATTTTTTTAATTGGCCCTGATCTGACATCTCGTCTGCAGTTGCTCTCTCACAGACGTGTCGTCGCCTCCCTCTGTCTTTTTTACAAATACTTTCATGGCAACTGCTCTGATGAGTTGCTTTTGCTGGTTCCCAGACTTCATGAATTTAAGCGTTCTACTAGGCTGGCATCTCGCTCACACCCTTTCACTGTCGAAACTTAAATGTAGCCGTCTCTTCTACTCCAATAGCTTCATGTCTCACACTTCTCGCCTGTGGAACTCCCTTCCCTATTCCTGTTTCCCCTGATAGCTATAATCTCCAACTATTCAAATGTAACATCAATTGACATCTCCAGATGCCTTGATCTATCCCCTATCCTCCTCTTCATCCTTTCCTCTATCACTCCTATTTGGTCTCACTCACTCTGTAACCCCTTGCATGCTAGTGAGGAGGCAGGGATAATTTTTATAGATTACCATTCTTACCATTTGTCAGAATAAGAAAATAATGATTTGTTATCGATTTAAAAGGGTGGGGTCCTGTTTAGTTTATAATATCAATACACAGTGTAAATTGATCCCTGACTTTACTGGTTTTTTAGCAATTTTATGTACAAAAAGTTTCTGACGTCCTGGGTTTGATGATAAACTACATCCTGCAGCAATCATGAGATTGGAGGTTTTGAGCAGCATGGAATCACCTCCTAATTGCTGTCATTCCCCAGGTTCACCCTGACCGGAGGTGATAGCACCTGTTAGGGTCCCAGCATTGGGAAAATAGTGTTTTGATATTTGTTTGGTGGTTCATGAAGTACAAAAATATATTATGGTAAAAAATACTAACAATATATTTATAAAAAAAAAGACCAATACTAATACATTTTAGTTAGCAAAATGACAGCACTAAACTAAAAATACATTTTTATAGTAAAATTACCAGCATGACATTTTAATTTATCATCTACAAACTAAAAAGATACGTTTGCCCTAAAAGTAAACAATAAAAGGAATGATTTCTTTAAATTACTTAAATTAGCTACAATTGACATTAATTTACTTTGGTTAACATCAGAAATCTTTAAAAAAATAATTTTCAAACTACACTTTTATCATAAAAGTTTTATGCTTGGCATTTTATCCACTTGCCATAATTGGGGTCCAAAAAAAATTTCTCACAACTAAAAAGTTTAATTATAAAAAGAATCAAAAAATGTTTTATTTCTGTTGAATGAAAAAAAATAGTAACAGTTCAACAACACAGTAAAAACATATCTCTTGATTTTTTTAAAAGATGTAAGCAATTTTTGCAAACTTTACTATAAATTTTTAGGATGAGAAAATGTGTGTAAATGTGTATTTTTTACATGGGATCAATTTTTTTTTCAGTTATATAAATTATTAGAAGATGAAATTTTACTAGTTTTATTTTTAAAATATTAAAACGAATCATGTTAAAAGTGGAAAAACTATATAGCTTACTTAATCAATCATGCCAGACAAAAACAGGATAAAAATACTTGTTTTTAACTTTTTTATACACTTTTACTTCTAAAAAATAAAACTTGCATCTCGTTTGGCTCTGAGTAGGAATAAATTCAAAAAAAAAGTTCAAAATATTTTAAATAATTTAACACAGTAACATTCAGTTCTCCCACAGAAAAATATTAGTAAAATAAAATTAAATACAATTTTTGATGGAAATTAAGTTTTAGATTTTAACAAACTTTTTTGTGAAAAAGCTTCTTTTTTTTCTGGAAACTTCAAATAAAAATTTGTTTATTTTTTTAAGTAAATAAAGGTGAGAAAATCCATTTCAAAAGCTATAAAATTTTAAGAAATACATTAATTTTGTAGAAACAAATTTAAGTTTCATAAAATAATGTTTACTGTTTTAAGTCGTGGCTATGAAAAGAAGATTTATTTTTCTTTACATAGTATGCTATGGAAACAAAAATAAATCTTTTCAATAACCAAGACTAAAAAATGATTTTTTGGATTTAAAACTATTATAAAAAGCAATTATGTGAAAATATTTTCAGTGAAATTTTTTTTATAAGACTTACATTGAAAAGTCTACATGAAATTGGGCTAATTTAAGTGCTTCACCACGAGGCCAATGTGTGGCACAAGGCCAATTTTTTAAGTACCTCATCACTAGGACAATTAAAAAATGCCTCACCACGAGGACAGTTAAGTGTCTCATCATGAGGACAATGTGTGGCACAAGGCCAATTTTTTAAGTGCCTCATCATGAAAACAATTAAGTGCCTCACCACGAGGATAATGCGTGGCACAAGGCCAATTTTTTAAATGCCTCACCATGAGGACAGTTAAGTGTCTCATCATGAGGACAGTGTGTGGCACAAGGCAAAGAAATCAAATGTGACATTGGTGGAAATTCCATACATTCATTTTTTTTTTTTTTTATGAATAAAAAAAAATAATAAAAATTGTTTTAAAAGAGAGCCTGGCAGAATAACAACATGAATTCAGTTTGTGTTTAATTTTGATTAATTATTAAATTAACGATTTATAATATTAAATAGGTGAATTAACAATGTTTAAAAAGAAATTAAAAATAAAAAAATTCATGTTGAACTAAAACAGACTTGTTAAACTAGTGAACTTTATGGAAAGTTTAAGAACTGATTAGAAACTTTAATTTATTTTTGTACACAAGAAAAATAGATAGTCCGAACAATGTAAATAGTGTAAAATAAATTTAACTTAGGTATTATTATGATCTATAAATGTTAGTTTTACTGATAGTTTAAAATCAATAAATATTTATATACACTATTTACATTATTTGGACTATTGTCCTCATTTTTGTCACCATATTTATTACAACATTTCGACTGTTTTACGCTCCAGCCTTCTTCAGATGGTTGGAATTTCAAACTAAACCCTTTATTTTGCTCACTGGGGTAGACTGTTCTAGTTTCACATGCCATGTTTAAAGCTAATGCGGTGCCATGTGTCCTTGAGGCACAGTGAATAAAGGCGTTAGATCCAGTGACAGGACCCAAAGAGTGTGAGTTCAATACCTGGTTAAGGCAGTGGAGAACTTTCAGAGGGAAAATAACAGGAGATAACTGACAACTGACATCCATTAAACATGGCATGTGGAACTAGAACAGTCTACCCCAGTGAGCGAAATAAAGGGTCCAGTTCGACATTCCAACCACCTGAAGAAGGCCGGAGCATACAATGGATGAAATGTTGTAATAAATATGGTGACAAAGATGAGGACAATAGTCCGAATAATGTAAATAGTGTACATAATACCTCATCTCAGAAATATAGACAAATATTTATATCTTTTTATCATTAGTAGCAGGAATGGTAAATTAAGTTTAAAAAAAAAAGAATCTAAAAAACCATTTTAGGAATGGTAAATTAGGATAAAAATTCTCTGATTCCAATGCCGATTCTATTACCCCAAAAAGTTCCAATATTTCCAATTCCTGATTAATCATCTCATCAGTAATATGTTGCGGGTTGTAGGTGAGTGAAAATGTATCAGAAGGTAAATTTATGTAAGACAAAGATTATGTGTGCTTATTATGCATTATCCCACAACACGTAGATCAAATAAAGAATATAAGGACTATTTGTATTGTAAGAAATTACTAAAAACGCGGTGGTTAGAGATCCAACAATAAAGAGATTTTTATATATACAATAGATATACATGCAAGGATAACCGAATGTTTGTTGATTGTGGCAATTGAGACAAGGTTATGAAGAATGTTCATGCAGAAATTTGGTCAATAAAAGTTAATGGTTTTGATTTGTTAGTGAAATTAAAATAATTTGGTTTCTGCAAGGAAAAATCTCAAATGTGTTCGTTCAAATATTAGTGTGTATTCGTGTGTTACTCGTTAGTTAGAATTTAAGTTGTGAAGAGTTGTTTGCCTTTAACTGTTTGGCTAAATTGATGAATTGTACAATTACTGTTTGTGTAGTGAAAACGTTCACTTTTTAAGTCAATTGTAATTTGATTACCACGTGGACAATGGTCGATTGAGTGCTGTGTTGAGTTTGTTGAGAATTTTGAAGTGTGGTTGAGTCAGTGAATTGACACGCATGGAGTTTGGTAGCATCTCACGAAACTCGGTGACTGACTGACTTGAATTGAGCCATGCGGCTGTTTATATAGACTCTGGTGTCTAAAAATCGGCTCCAGAGAGTTTCGGTGGGAAAAAGGATCTGTTTCGACTTTGCTACAGTTTAGTGTTTCTTAACCAATAGAAGATTGAATTTACTGAAATGAAGTAGTGATTGGTTAAGGCTTTTTTTTAGGGAAGAATGCATCTTTCCGAAAGGGGTGGAAGATTCCACAAATATATATATATTTACACTATTTACATTGTTCAGACTGTTGTTCATATCTATATTGTTGCATTCACAATGTTTCATCCATTGTATGCTCTGGCCTTTTTCAGGTGATTTTTGCGTGAATTTCAAACTGAACCCAGAGTAGTCAATCTGTATGTTGGTCTTTCTGAAGATTGGTTTGATAATATTTGTGTCGATGTTCTTCCCATGTTTATTTCCTGAAATAATTTTCAATCTTCAGAAATGCCACTATATAGATTGACTACTCGCAGTTCACTTCGAAATTCACACAAAAATCACCTGAAAAAGGCTGGTGCGTACAATGGCTGAAATGTTGTGAATGTAGCAATAAAGATGAGGACAACAGTCGAAACAATGTAAATAGTTACAATACTTCATCTCAGAAATATAGATAGATATTGAAAATAAACATCTTCTCAGGTTGCCAGGGGCTACGATAAAAGGAGTACATGTCTTTACTACTCTATTGCTATTTCCATGGCAAATGTTCAGACGAGCTCCATTCCTTAGCTTCACCACTTCAGACCTTTACATCTAAGCCTTTTGCTACTTTATCGCTATTTCCATGGTAGATGTTCAGAGAAGCTCCATTCCTTAGTTCCACCAGTTCAGACCTTTACATCTAAGTCTCTTGCTACTCTATCGCTATTTCCATGGCAAATGTTCAGATTTCCATGCCCCACCAGTTCAGACCTTTACATCTAAGCTCCATTCCTTTAGCCCTATTTCCATGGTAGATGTTCAGACCATTTTAGTTCCACCAGTTCAGACCTTTTATCTAAGTCTCTTGCTTTATCGCTATTTCCATGGTAGATGTTCAGAGAAGCTCCATTCCTTAATTCCACCAGTTCAGACCTTTAACTTTGAAACCCTAGACAAAATCATGATGTTATTCATATTCAGTTTACATGACTACATACTTGAATATTGAACATTATGATATACAGCTTTACAATAATTATTCTTATGTTTTTTCCACTGGAGAGAAAATTAAAAATAAAAGATGTTAAACTCATTTTAATTGAATTTAAACATTTTAATTACATTTAAGCATATTTTAATTGAATTTAAGTGCATTTCAATTAAATTTTAAATGCATTTTAATTGAATTTATGCACATTTTAATTGAATTTAGTTGCATTTTAATTGAATTTTAAATGCTTTTTAATTGAATTTAAACATATTTTAATTGAATTTTAAAAAGTTCTGTGTCAGATTTAATCTTCTTTGTTTTTCTTGATTTTTTAAAGAAAAAAATATTTTCTTTTATATACAGATATCAGAAGAGGTGCGATGAACTTGAAATTGCCAATGGGAAGTTTGTGGAAAAATTTGAACAGCTGGACACTGACAAAAGGGAAATTATTGAGTTGCTGAAGAGACAAGAGAAACAAAAAAGTGAGCCAGTTATTTTATTGGCCATAATAATATATATATGTGTGTGTGTGTGTGTGTGGTGGGTAGTATATGTGCGTATGGATATGTCTATATGTGTGTATATATATATATATATATATATATATATGTGTGTGTGTATGTGTATATATATATATATATGTGTATTATATATATATATGTATATATATGTGTGTCTATATATATGTGTCTATACATTCAATAGCGAACATAAAGATCAGAATGATGTTAAGAAAAAGTCTAAATGTGAAATAACTTTTTATTTTAAAGCATCAAAGAACATTTTATCAAGGAAAAATAAGTATATGATGTATCCATTATAATAATATGATTTTTTAATCGTTCTGATGTTTTTGATCATCTATTTTTTTCGAATTTTATATAATTATTCTTATAACTTTATCAAAATAAGTTTATTGATCTTTATATTTTGGAATTATATAATTTACCTTTATATCATTATTTTTCTGATCTTTAAATTCGCTACTGTATGTATATGTATATATATTTACATATATACAGCTATATATATATATATATATATATATATATATATAGGTGTATATGAAGAAATTTGAAAAAAACAAACAAAAATCCTTAAATGTAGTTAAAATTAAAAGAAATGTCGACCTTTTTTCGACAATATTCATCCTGAAATACAATTAGTTCAATATGACAAATACGATGGACATAAAAACACAAGTCTTATTCAGAACAGATAACTGAAAATTTTAAATGATCCTTCCGTCTAACATGGTGAATACCGTAGTCACATGGTTTAGCGCTTTACAACGTATTCCTAAAAAGTTTGTGATTATTTTGAAATGAAAAAAAAATGAAAAGAATTCTATTAGGTAATAAAATTCTTATGTGTATGCTTGTCGAGCATCAATCTCGCTAAAAAAGGGGAAATATTAAAGAAACCAGGTCTAGTATTCACCGACGTGAGACCATGTTAGACGGAAGGCTGATCATTTTAAAAAATTTTCAGTTATCTGTTCTGAATAAGACTTGTGTTTTTATGTCCATCGTATTTGTCATATTGAACTGAATTGTATTTTGATGAATATTGTCTTGAAAAAAAAGGTTTATTAAACCGAAACGTCAGACGTCCACATTTCTTTTCATTTTAACTACATTTAAGGATTTTTGTTTGTTTTTTCAAAATTTCTTCATTCTGTCGGATTTATATCCATTTACACTTGCTTATATAGGTGTATATGTATATATATTTATATATATACATCTATACATATATATGTACATGTGTGTATATTTATATATATGTATACAATTGTGTATTTATGCATATATGTATATTTATATATATAATTGTGTATTTAGATAGCAGTCCTTCTTTTATACAAGTTTCATTAAAGCAACTGACTAAGTACTGTGGTTAATTTTTTATTTAATTTTCCTTTAGTTCTTATAATTTACTTCTTTTCTGGACATAAATTAACGTAGAAATTGTCCAAATGTTCTGTATATCTGAGCACTCTCAGGAATACTTTTAACTATTATCAAGAATGATTTTATTTTTACTTTTAACTGAACATATGGATTGTTTTATGTATGTATCTAGAGTTATAGGAATGTTTTATTTTCCAAAAATGGTCAGTACATTGTGGCCATGTTCATAGTTCATGTTATTGAGTGTTAGCCTGACAAGGTACTGCAGTTTTTATTTAATTTTTCTTATGTTATTATGTAGAAATTGTCTGAATGTTAAAGCACTTTTGAGTATTCCTTTAGCCATTATCCAGAATGATTTTATTTTTGCTTAATTCAGTTAAAAGCAAAAATAAAAATTATCCTTCATAATGCCTAAGAGAATAACCGAATGTTCTCAGACATACAAAACATTTGGACAATTTCTATGTAATTTATGTCCAAAAAAGAATAAAGTTACAACACAAGAAAAGTTAAATAAAAAAATCTAAACTGCAGTACATTGGCAGTCGTTTTTAATAAAAATGAATTATCCTCACATATACAAGTTTTTTTTTCCTGCCTGAATTTCTGTAATGAGTTATTATTTCTTCTTTTATATGCCATGTTCCTTCAGGACATAGGCAATAATGGCTCTCCACTCCCTTCTATCCCTTGTAGCTCTCAATATGTTTTGTCTTTTTGCTACTTCTCCCAGAACCTTTTCTTTCATCCACCTGTTCAATCTTGCCAGGTATGTCACAAATTGCTTTCCTTTGTCTCTCTTTCCCTCTATCCACCCTGTGAGTATCAGATTCTCCAAGCCCCCCTTTCTCATTATGTGTCTCAGAAATTTCAGCTGCCTCTTCCTGATGCTAAGTATGTTTCTTTGTTTGCATCCTCTCCAAAACCTCATCGTTGTTCACATGTTTGGTCCATGGTATCCTTAGCATCCTTCTGTAGAATCATACTGATGTTGCCTTGAGTCTCTTCTTTGTCTTTGAAGAGACCGTCCAACATTTGCTGCCATAAAGGAGGAGAGATATCATTATTTACACTATTTATATTTGGTATATTGTCCTCATTTTTGTTGTTCTTATCACAATGTTTCAGCTGTTGTGCCCTCTGACCTTCCTTACGTGTATATCGATCTGAGTAATTTACAGTGAATTCCGAGCTGAACACTTTATTTAATCTACAGGGATAAACTGTTCTCATTCCATTGTTCATAACAAGGGATATCTCTTCGAGTTCTTATTTTTAGTCCTGGAACTTTTCAAATAAACCTGTCTGAATTTCTGAGATGAGAAGTTATCATTATTTACATTTGAACTGTTGTCCTCATCTTTGTTGTTGTTATCACAATATTTTAGCCATTGCGCCCTCTGACCTTTCTCAGGTGTATATCGATCTGAGTAATCTACAATGAATTCTGAGCTGAACACTTTATTTAATTTACAAGAGTAGACTGTTCTCATTCCATCGATCATGTCTGGGGATATTGTCTCATTCTCAGATGGATATGAATAATTTGCCATTTGTTAACAAATTGAAAATGTTACCTTAATGAAATTTAGTTTTTCTCCAAATTCCTTATGTTTTGTTTGTTTCAAAAAACTTTCCTTTAACATTTGAACTTGGCTTTCAAGATTTCTCATTCTGAGCTGCTATACAGAACACCACCCACACATCAGGACAGAGTTTAGAAGTAACAGACAGATCATAGAGGCATTATAATGAGAGGGCTTTAGAAGACCAGATCAATTTGAAATAATAATGAGATATTCTATGGAGACAGTCCTCGGTGAATATGTGACTTGGATGTTGTTTGGGAGAGTGGACATACCTTGATAATGTGAGTTTTAAGCTTAGCAAATGGTCGCCTGGGTTGTTTTGACTCCCCCCACTAGAACAATATTAAAAATGAAGTTGCTTTTGAAAGCCACTTTAGAGCAATAAAGCTGCCGTTATTTTTGCATCATGCCTTCTGTTTTCAACAAAATCCGGTGAAGTGACTATAACCCAATCCAAATGGACAATAGCCTTAGTGATTGATTTAAAACCATATAAGAGTTTGTTGAGAAAACTGAAAGGTGAGAATGAGCAAACAAGAAGTACCAGCATAAACATAGCCAGTGGATTTCAAAAAGCATAAGACGCATGGTACCAAAGTTGATTCTCTACACTCAGTCAAGAAAATATTCTGATATTTTAAAGTAGACATGCTAGAATCCCAATCTTAATCTAACTGAGAATGTGTGGAGAGTGTTGAAGGTTTGAATGATGGAAAGAAAGCCTTGAGGATCTGGAAGCTTTAGTAAATGATGAGCAACTTGAAATCTGTTGACTTTTTCTCAAACTTACACCATGTAAGAGCATTAGTATCTGCCTATATTTCTGAGATGAGGTATTATGTACACTATTTACATTATTCAGACTATCATCCTCATCTTTGTTGCCATATTTATCACAACATTTCGGCTATTGTATGCTCTGGCTTTCTTCAGTATCTGTCTATATTTCTGAGATGAGGTGTTATGTACACTATTTACATTGTTTGGACTATCATCCTCATCTTTGTTTCCATATTTATCACAACATTTCTGCCATTGTACACTCCAGCCTTCTTCAGGTGATTGGAATGTCGAACTGAACCCTTTATGGCACATGGAACTAGAACAGTCTACCCCAGTGAGTGAAATAAAGGGTTCAGTTCGACATTCCAACCACCTGGAGAAGGCCAGAGCGTACAACAGCCGAAACATTGTGATAAATATGGCAACAAAGATGAGGACCATAGTCCGAACAATGAAAATAGTGAAAGAGCATTAGTACACTATCCCTTTAGTATCAGACACAAAAAATATACAATATATGTTAATTACTGTTCACTATCACACTTGCATTTCAGTCAGTTTTATAAGGCCCTCAGATGGCACCTGAAATATATAAATAGATATACATTGATAATATGATACAAAGATAGAAAATACAGTTGCAATAATATAATTGGCATAAAAAGTAGACAAAAAAGATAGAAAATTCTCTAATTTAACATTTTATATCAAAAGATTAAAACACCAATAATATAATTGGCAAGATCCAAAGGCGAAAACTTCTCATCACTGAATCTCTGTGAAGGCAAGGTTTTCACGGAAACAAAATCTTTCAGCGCACCAACCAATCTATGTGAAGGCAAAATTGGTCCAAAGAAAATTTCATATGGGCTGGCAAAACACTATTTCTGTCTTCTTCTTCTCTAATTTAATTTTTCTCCTCAAGGTTTTTATTGGTCAAAAGGAAAATTTCATATGGGCTGGCAAAATTTATAGGCTCACTACAAGGTTTTCATTTTGGCAAATTTATTTCTGTCTTCTTCTTCTTAGCTCAACAGCTAATTTTTATGGAGACAAGGTTTTCATTGATCCAAAGAAAATTTCATATATTTCTGTCTTTTTTTCTCACAGCCAATCTATGTGAAAATTTATTTTTATGTCTGGCAAATTTCTCAGCTCACCAGCCAATCTATGTGAAGGCAAGGTTTTCATTGGTCAAGAAAATTTCATATGGGCTGGTCCAAAAGAAAAAATTTATTTCTGTCTTCTTCTCAGCGCACCAGCCAATCTATGTGAAGGCAAGGTTTTCATTGGTCCAAAGAAAATTTCATATGGGCTGGCAAATTTATTTCTGTCTTTTTCTCAGTGCACCAGCCAATCTATGTGAAGGCAAGGTTTTCATTGGTCCAAAGAAAATTTCTAGCAAATTTATTTCTGTCTTCTTCTCAGTGCACCAGCCAATCTATGTGAAGGCAAGGTTTTCATTGGTCCAAAGAAAATTTCATATGGGCTGGCAAATTTATTTCTGTCTTCTTCTCAGCGCACCAGCCAATCTATGTGAAGGCAAGGTTTTCATTGGTCCAAAGAAAATTTCATATGGGCTGGCAAATTTATTTCCACCATTTTCCTCAATCCTACAAATTTGAAGTGAGTAGGTAAAGGCAGTTATCATTATCCCATACTCAATACTGTTTATTATTATTATTTTATATGTCATACATATTTTCTACAGGTGATGAAATTGTTGACCTGACTGACCGGCTACATGGCTTACACCAGACGAAGCAAATGGAAAAAGAACAATATGAAACTCAGATACACAACCTGCGGAATGAACTTGATCAAGTGAGAGAGCAACTCACGTCTGAGAACATGATCCTAAGTGAGTAGATTTCTTATTTGTTTCTTTTCCCCAGTTTGCCATTCAAAGGCAGACAACTTGTGTTTGAAGTGAGTAGATTTCTCATTTTTTTCTTTTCCCCAGTTTGCCATTCAAGGGCAGACAACTTGTGTTCTCATTAAATTGACTTAGCAAAATGTCTGTTTTCCTGACTTTTACTTTCTCCATTCTATTTTTTTTTTCTGATATAATGTTTAAGAATCCCACAAATACTTTTGTACATGGATCAGTTATAACAAATTTAGTATAGGTAATAAAGAAACTAAACACAGGATAGATTACGCTAGGGGGCGTTTTATCCAACACTGTAAGATGCCACAAACTGTAAATACAAACCAGAGAACTCGAGTCATGTTTTTAAATCATCTTGTCTGATCAAGACTTTCATATGTTTATCATGCATGCCTTCCAACTCAATAGGACATCATCTAAACTATCATCTATATTGTTATATCCCAGGTTTTTGGGATGAACAAAAACAAATGAAAATAAAAGACAATTGCATTCTAACACATAATAAAATAACTTTTATTCATTTACTGCCTGAGAATAGCAAGGATTTGTTTGGATTGAAACCATTAATTCAACGTGCATGTCAGCTTCAGTATCTGTCTATATTTCTGAGATGAGGTATTATGTACACTATTTACATTATTCGGACTATTGTCCTCATCTTTGTTGCCATTTTTATCACAACGTTTCAGCTGTTATATGCTCCAGCCTTCTTTAGGTGGTTGGAATGTCAAACTGAATCCTTTATTTTGCTTGCAGGAGTAGACTGTTCTAGTTCTACATACCATGTCTAATGGACGTCAGTTATCAGTTATCTCCTGTTAATTCACCTCTCCAAGTTCTCCACTCCCTTAACCAGGTATTTAACTCACAATTTCCTAAAAATGTGTTTTAAGAAGAGAAAGATTTTATAAATTTCAACCAAAAACAGTACCTGCTGCTCAGTTAATGAATGGCAAATGTTTCCTTGTAGGGAAACAGATAATATTACCATTACCTCAGAGATGAGAACAGATACTAAACATTGATCCCAGTCTGATGACCAGGGAGTGAAGAAAAGCATAACTCGAGTAGCACTGGATGCTTGGTCAGTGAATGCCAAATGTTTCCTTATAAGGAAATGGCTAATATTACCATTACTTTTAGAGATGAGGAGAACAGATACTACACTTTGATCCCAGCCTGATGACCAGGGAGTGAAGAAAAGCATAACTCGAGTAGCACTGGCTGCTCGGTCAATGAATGGCAAATGTTTCCTTATAGGGAGATGGCTAATATGACCATTACCTTTAGAGATGAGGAGAACAGATACTACACTTTGATCGAATCCTGATGTCCAGCGAGTGGAGAAAAGCATAATTTGAATAGCCCTGGCTGTTTGGTCAATGAATGCCAAATGTTTCCTTATAAGGAAATGGCTAATATTACTATTAGTATTACCAAAGTGTGCTCTTTGACCTCACAAGTTTTTTATTTTTTTTTTTTTTGAAAGATGGCAAACTGGCAAGTCTTGAAGAATTTCGTATGCAGAAAGATGATCTGATGGCCAAGTTTGCCATGATGGAGAATGAGCTGGAGGAAATGGACAAAAACCATAAGCAGAGCATCTATGAACTTGAAAAGAAGCAAATCATTGACAAAGACAGGCAAGAAGTTACTTTTTTTAATTCTTGAAGTCAAAGCATTTTTTTTATTTTCAAATTTTTTTGCATGCTTTACTAATCACTGCTCAATATTCTTCTGATATTTCAAACTATTCTCATTTTTGTTGATATTGATATTATTATAAAGACAACATTTCGACCAACTACCCTTTGGTCATCATCAGGTGTCCATTGGGATATCTGTTGATTATTGTGATATTCTATGATATCAGTTATTGTTCATTCCTGCTGAATTAGTGCATCACTACCAGATTCAGCATTGAACTCATGACCACTACATGGCAATAATACATGTACGAACAACTCCTATATGCACTATGCCATGGTCTTTTTGAAGGGCATTAGTGGTCTTTTTGAAGGGTATTAGTGGTCTTTTTTAAAGGGCATTAGTGGTCTTTTTGAAGGGCATTAGTGTTTTTTTTTTAAGGGCATTAGTGGGGTTTTTTGAGGGGCATTAGTGGTCTTTTTGGAGCCTGTTTTATATTCAATGTCAGAGTTTTTGACATTTGGTTATGATGGCAAGTTCTTACCATTTTTCATAATTTACCATATTTGATGTCATATAAGACACACTTTTTTTTTACTAAAAATATCTTTTAAAACTCCCTTGGTTCTTATATGCCATATGTAGGTTTAAAATTTGTGATATTCAACTGAAATTAGTTACCTGGCAACTCCTATTATCTTAGACTTTAGAGTAACATTCATATTCCCATTGTTATTATTTAAAAGACTATTATGCAGATTTAAGTGTTATCATTGTTAATAGTCATTATATTAATTTCATCACGTTTAATATTAGTACTTTGTTTCACTTAAATTATATACAATAAATTCAAATTATATATTTGTAAAATATATTTGTTTCATTAATATTTTCATGTAATAACTTCCAGTTGCATTGGATCAGAATTTTTGTATCTTAATTATTCTACCAAGTTGTTTACAAGATGCAGGTTTACAGACCATATAAAGGAAAATGTTTGACTGAATTTTAATGGTAACTTTACTGTTTTGCTCAATTGTAATAATTGCTTGATTTTTTTTTATTACCTTTGTATATCATACTTATTGTAAAACCCAGGTTGTGTGTGTGTGTGTGTGTCTGTACGTTTATATATTGGATTGGATTTCCTACATTTTTCAACTGATTTCAACAAAACTTCACAGGACTACGTAAAATTACATTGTGGTGGTTCTGACAGTGCCCAAAATTGGAAAAACACAATTGTTTTTGCACAAAATCAATTTGAAAACACAATTAAGAGGTCGCTGTCAGGAGAATGAAAAGAGGACAACTCATATCAAGTTATACTTATTATAAAACCCAGGTTGTTTGTGTTTGTGTGTGTGTGTGTTCCTTTATATATGGGATCGAATTTCCTACATTTTCAACCGATTTCAACAAAACTTCACTTTTTTTTTTTGGCAGGTAGTGTTTCTTATTGTCTTGCACACTTTTTTTTCTTTATTTTTACATTCAGAATGCTTTAAAAATTCCATTTACAAGACAATTGTTTATAATAAAATTCTATTCAATCGGTAGACTCATAACGATTGAAAACAATGCTTTTGTTTGAATTTAGGTTTGACCAATTCGTAAAAAAAAAAAAAAAAAATAAACTAATTAAGACATGCGTGTCCGTCAACCTTAAACAATAATCTTTGTCAATTTTATTTTTCAGTCTTTATGATGGTCGATACTTGATCTATCTCTTACTGTTACATCCCCGGGCAACGCCGGTTTCTACTGCTAGTAATTTATACATATTTATGTATATTTTATAGGTCATGTTCTTTTTTTCCTATTATTTTTCATTTAGTTGTAAAAGTACATTAAAACCTATGTGTGTTAAAATGATTTATTTTGAAATTTCTCATACGAACATCATTAGTACTCCCTACACTTCACCATTACCAGGTAGCCAAATTTAATTACCGTATTTGATGGCATATAAGGCGCAATTTTTTTCTTTTTTTACCTAAAAATATCTTTTAAAATTCCCCTGGTTCTTATATGCCATATGAAGTCTTAAATTTCATGATAGTTGGCCAAAATTAGCTACCTGACATCTCCTGTTACCTTAGAGCAAGTTTCAATATACCTATTGTCATTATTTAAAAGACTATTATGCAGATTAAAAGTGTTATCATTGATAATATTTATATTAATTTCATCACATTTAATATTAGTACTTGGTTTCACTAAAATTATATGCAATAAATTCAAATTATATATTTGTAAAATATATTTGTTTCATTAATAATTTTCTTGCGATAACTTCAGGTTGCATTGGTATAAATACGATCAGAATTTTTATATCCTAATTATTCCACTAAGACATTTACAAGACACAGGTTGTACAGATCATATAACAGAAAATGTTTGACTAAATTTTAATAGTAACTACTTTTTTGCTCAATTGTAATAATTGCTTGATTTTTATTTTGTTTTCTTACCTTTGGATATAATAAAGGTTTTATAGGCTTGTGTTCTTTCTTTTCCTATTATTTTTCATTTAATTGTAATCATGGCTTGTTTAACCAAAATAATACCTCATAAATATAGCCTAGGCTGTACCATTTACTTATAATTTTACTAATTACTAATTTTTTCTTGATTTGCCCTGCTGAAATTAGGGTGCATCTTATACACCTGTGCATCTTATATGCTGCCAAATACGGTAATATTCCATTTCTGAGATGAGTACTTGTCAACATTCTTGTATAATTTCAAACTATTGTTCTCATTTTTGTTGATTTTGAGATTATTACAGAGACTCACCAATTCAGCAGGAACGAACAATTTAAGAATATCAGCTAATCAATGGATACCTGATGATAATCAGAGGGTACCAGGTTGAAAAGTTGTCTCTTTAACAATGATTTCACAGGAATTTTGCTCAGTAGATTTCCTCTGAGATTTCAAGTGTACAAACTTGGTGGTTGTGATGACTTCTTTACCTCTGCCAAAAAAAAACTAAAAACAATTTCACAGCAATATCTGTCTATATTTATGAGATGAAGTATTATGTACACTATTTACATTATTTGGACTATTGTCCTCAAGGACACATGGTATAGTAGATAAAGGTGTTAGTTAGATCCAGTGACAAGACCCAAAGTGTGTGAGTTCAATACCTGATTAAGGCAGTGGAGAACATGGGGAGGGAAATTAACAGGAAATAACTGATAACTGACATCCATTAGAAATGGAATGTGGAACTAGAACAGTCTACCCCAGTGAGCAAAATAAAGGGTTCATTTCGACATTCCAAACACCTGAAGAAGGAAGGCTGAAACATTGTAATAAAATGGCATACAATGGCTGAAAAATTGTAATAAATATAGACAGCAACAAAGATGTGGAGAATAGTCCGAATAATGTAAATAGTGTACATAATACCTCATCTCAGAAATATAGACAGATACTGAAGATACTGAAGGAGCCAAAACGTAAATTGTGATAAAATCTGGCAACTGAAGAAAGTACATCAGCTAAAAATGATGGCAACAATAGTCCGAATAATGCAAATAATGTGGATAAAATGAGGCCAAAATTTGTCAAAGATCAATAGTCCGAATAATGCAAATAATGTGGATAAAATGAATAAATTTGTCTCAGATAGCAAATTTCTTATTCTTGTTTTTATGATTTCCAGCTTTGAAAATGTCCACTCACATTGGACTTGATTGGATAGAGTACAGATAACTTTTTAGAAAGTTGTTACTCCTTTTTTATTATTAAAACTGTTGTTTGTTTTTGCTTCTTTATTGTATTTTTATTTGGTGGTTGTGATGACTTCTTTATCTCTGCCAAAAAAAAAAAAACATTTTCACAGCACAAAGCAATAAATCATTAAATGTTGAATTTTGTATGGGACACCCAGTAAGGATCAAACTCACTAGTCAGTAATAATGACCAACTAAACTAGCCTCACTAATCATTACTCCACACCAAGACTCCTTGTTAACAAGTAAAAAATGTAAATAATATATTTCTATATTATTAGATACTAGCTTAAGAGCCACACTCTATGCATATTTTCAAACTAGCACCAGTGAAGGGTTAATTGGGCCTCCAGCCTAAAACTAAAGCAATCTCTGATCCAGCTTGAAAAACAGCAATGATAATTTTGAAGAACTAACTTTGACAGTATTTACATTAGTCGGACTATTGTCCTCATCTTTGTCGCCATATTTGTCACAAAGTTTCGGCCGTTGTCCTCAAGGACACATGGCACAGTGGATAAAGGCGTTGGTTAGATTCAGTGACAGACCCAAAGAAGGTGAGTTCAATACCTGGTTAAGGAAGTGGAGAACTTTCAGAGAGAAAATTAGCAGGAGATAACTGACATCCATCAAACATGGAACATGGAACTAGAACAGTCTACCCCAGTGATCGAAATAAAGGGTTCAGTTCAAAATTCCAACCACCTGAAGAAGGCCGGAGCGTACAACGGCCGAAACTTTGTGACAAATATGGCGACAAAGATGAGGACAATAGTCCGACTAATGTAAATACTGTACATAATACCTCATCTCAGAAATATAGACAAACTAACTTTGAATTCTTCAATTTGCTCCACGGCTATAAATCCTTTGATTCAGGCTATAAATCCAATTCTGGCCAAAATACTTATTTGTACCTGAATTCCAATTCAGGCTGAAAATTGAGTTCTTCAAATCACAAGCTCTATGGAACTTCAAAACCTCACATCACGAAAACCTCTCACGTTGACTCTGATTCTTTTTGAAGAAATAAAATTGATTTCCTCAATTCACAAAGATTTGGAAATATTTTAAACTGAATGTAAAGCAAAAAATTTTAAATTCACAAAGTTTTTGTTTCACATTAAACTCATTATAAATTAAAAAATTTTCAAATCACTAATTATTTTCAGTTATTTTAAAATTTGAATTTTTAACTATTCCCACCTCATCTGGACATAAATCCCAATGTTTGATGTTCAAGCACCAGATGAAGGGCAGATTTTCAATTCCAGGATCATCCTGATTCCAAAAAGATATGTCTGTGTAGAACAAGTGTGGCCAAGTTAGAGGGGTTTCAGACACACGGAGGGACAGACAGAATTTGCTGTTTATTTATATAGATTTTAGTCATTGATATATTCTCTTATAATTTAGGAAGTACCACCATGGAATTTTCTAGCCTTGATGGTTTATAATTCTTGCCTTAAATCATTCCATAACTTTACCCTTCTTCAGAATGAAGAAAGACATGTTTGTCCGGGTGGACCAGCTTGTGTCCGAGTTCCGAAAAGTCTCAGACAAACAAATGGCTGAAACAACTAAAAGGACAATTCGAGAGAACGTCTCCATCACTGCCCAAATGTCCAAGATGTCCGACAAAACGGTGGAACTCATCGAGGAGAATGATGGCCTGAAAGCCAAGGAAAAGAAATTGCTAAACAAGCTGAAGATTCTGGAGCACAATGAGAAAGAATTGACCAAAAAGAACCTCAGTGGACAGAAGGTAAGGTCAATGATCTGTGTGATACTATAGACGATACTATACTATAGAAGGGGAAAAGGTGTTTTTTTGTCTCAAGTGTTTCTGTTTGATGGGCCAGCAGATAGTTCCTTTTGTAGTCAGGTCTTCTAGGTGGTATCTACTTTAACTGAAGAGAAATGTGAAGTAAGAGGATTTTTGGAGATCAAGTAGCAACAAAACCGGAAATAGGGTATATCCGGGTGCTGGGATGCTTGGGACTGGGTAAAGTTCTGGTCCACCTTGGCAGGGGATGGACATATCCATGTTGCAGTTCCAAGGCCTCTATTTCATATTGCCAAGCCACCACATCTAGGTGAGGAGTTGGTTTTGGGAGCTGACATAGCAGAAGTTGTCCCTGGACAAGCAGGAGAAGCCCTGAATAAAACAGTTACAGGTAATATACAGAAAACAGGGTTTGCTTTTTTATTTCTCAACATGGCTTTTTTTTTTCATTATGTTACCTTGTAGTGTGCTCTTTTCCAGCTTTTGATGAACTTCGACAAGTTTGAGAATTGAGATGAAACATGGGGTAGTCACTAGCCAGTTAGTGGAATGCAATTGATGAGAGTTGTATGTTTACAACTTCCTATTTTTCATATAAGTATTTGAAATGATCATTGGCATTTTTCTGTCTTGTAGGACAATAGACTATGTGCCAGGAATTGGTTTGGTCTGTATTAGAGCTGCAGTGCCTCTTGTGACTGTACAGAACTGACTTTGGAGTGGCAGACTTTACTGCAATTGGAAAGCTACATCTGGCTCAGTGGGTACAAGACGGGGGTACTCTGCTCTCTGCACTTTCTCCACTTTTCCCACAGGTCCTATCTCCTCTTTTCACTCGTCTGAATGCCATCTTTGGCAGCAAGCCCTAGCTGCAATGTCAGTTTTCTAGTCTGCTGCTTGTCATCATGTCTCATTTACAAATATTTAAAACAGACCAATAAACAATTGTACAAGTGTTTTGATGCATTAAAAAATTTTACTGCAGAAATTAATTTCACATGATTCTATAGAATGCATTTCAAATCATTTTTACTGTAGAAATACATTATAAATTACTCTACTATCCTATTATAATTGTCCTTGTCCCTCCTTTCATTAGTTTGCACAACCATTACTTCTTGCCAATACATTATAAATAATGGAAGGAAAAATAAGTTAAAAATAATTGAAGAATTTAACATGAGCACCTTTTTTATATAATTTTTAAGTACTCAGTAATCTTAAAAATTTAGGAAAATATTCTCTGTAATCTAATGTTTTATTGAATATAGATACTTCAGCTTTAAATTTACTAAGATCAAAATAGACCTGATGAAAAAATTAGATACCTCCACAGACTTGTGATACCCAAGTTTTAAGATGAATTTTTAAAATGAAAAATCTTTCTTGATGCTTTTTATTTTAGTTTTAATTTCAATAGATTAATATTTCCAATAAGCAAAATACTGATTTCAGCACCATTTTTAGCCTGCATTTATTGCAATGTAATTCTCTTTATTAAAAAATCTTCTAAAAATAAAATATACTTTTCTGAAATGTTATTTGAGGAATATTAGCTGATTCAAAGTATAATTAATCTGATTTGAAACAAATATTATTTACTTTAAGTTTATCATAGCTGTTTGTTTAATCTGTTGGCATGGTGACAACTTGATGACAGATGGATGTTTATCAAATGTTCTATGAGGTGGGGCTATATTGGTTATAATATAATTAAAGAATATAACGTGAGCGCCTTTTATATATAATTTTTAAGTACTCAGTAATCCTAAATATTTAAAAAAATATTCTCTGTAATCTAATGTTTTATTGAATTTAGATACTTCAGCTTTAAATTTACTATAGTTATTGCTATTATTTTCTGATAATGTTGTGTATGATCTTCCTTATCTACAAATCATCGACACAGTTATACACATACAAAAAATTAATTCAAAATTCTTTTTAAAATACCCAGGGTCCATAAATTATAATAAGCTTTACAATTTATGATATATATAGCTTTACTTAATAATAATATTCCCTAACCGTTATACTATTGAAACTAAATTTTAAAATATTTAAAACTTTATAAATTATTCTAATTAAAATTTTTAAAAAATGGAAAACAAATCTTGTAAAAATTCATTATTCATTGAAAAAAAACTTCTTAAGTAAATATTGCCCTTAATATATCTTATTCATAAAAGTAATTAAAAGCTTTTCTAATTAACTAATGTCTTAGTTTTATTGTCTTTTTTATTTTATGAGTTCAGAGCAGATTTTACAAAAATAAATTGATGATTTAAATTCTCCAAGGACTTCTGCTTTTAATTAATATAATCATTAAAAATTATCTCATTGAATATCTTGAGTTTTCATAAAGTGAAGTAAGTGGGGTAGAACCCATGTAAAAAAAAATATTTTCACCAAGATCTTCTAAAAAGAAAAAAATATTTCTAAAATAATTTCATTCATTTATGAATAAATCCTGAAAGTTTCATTAAAATCCAACAATTATTTGATTATTGCAATAATTTTCAAATTAAAGTCTTTCACCACAAAAATTATGCTAAAATTTGCCATGATAATTTACAGTCTAACACAAGAAAAACAAGATTTACAAAAATCTCCACACTTATACACATATACACACACGCACAAAAGAAAAAAATTGAAATTTTTCTTAAAAATACTGGGGTTCACTGAATTGTGGTAAGCTTTTCCAGTTGTGATTAGTAAATACAGAAATTTGAAAGATTTAAAACTTTATAAATTAAAACTTAAAAAAATAAAAACAATTCTTGTAAAAAATCATTATTCATCTAAAAAATTATTTTTAAGACAATAGTGCCCATAATGTTATTGATAAAAGTAATTAAAACCTTTTACTAATTAAAGAATGTCTTAGTTTTATTGTATTTTTTTGATTCAGAGCAGATTTTTGGTAACTGGGGATCCTGTTTTACAAAAAAGAAAAAATCAACGATTTAAATTCTCCAAGGATTTCTGCATATAACTGTATTTTTGTACCACATTAAGCAGTACAAAAATCATTTTCTTGGAATTTCATGAAATTAAATAAGTGGAGGGGGTAACATGCAAAAATAATATTATCTACCAAGATTATCTGAAAAAGAAAGATTCAAAAATTAATCTAATTCATTTGTGCATAAGTCCTCAAAATTTCATTAAAATCCGACAATTATCTGATTTTTGCAAGAATTTCAAAATCAACGCATTTTTCACCAAAGAAAAAGAAACACTAAAATTTTCTATGCTAATTTACAGTCCATCCTGAAGACTGATATTGCATAAAAGTTCAATACTTTTTTCTTTGTTTCTCTTGCTTCAAGTCTCTTCTCCATCTGTGAGGAGATTGTCCAGCATTCACTGCCATATAGGAGGACTGATATTACATAACAGTTCAGTACACTTTTCTTTGGTTCTCTTGCTTCAAGTCTCTTCTTCATCTGTGAGGAGATTGTCCAGCATTCACTGCCATATAGGAGGACTGATATTACATAACAGTTCAGTACTCTTTTCTTTGTTTCTCTTGTGCCAAGTCTCTTCTTCATCTGTGAGGAGATTGTCCAGCATTCACTGCCATATAGGAGGACTGATATTACATAACAGTTCAGTACATTTTCTTTGTTTCTCTTGTGCCAAGTCTCTTCTTCATCTGTGAGGAGATTGTCCAGCATTCACTGCCATATAGGAAGACTGATATTACATAACAGTTCAGTACTCTTTTCTTTGTTGCTCTTGCTTCAAGTCTCTTCTTCATCTGTGAGGAGATTGTCCAGCATTCACTGCCATATAGGAGGACTGATATTACATAAGAGTTCAGTACTCTTTTCTTTGTTTCTCTTGTGCCAAGTCTCTTCTCCATCTGTGAGGAGATTGTCCAGCATTCACTGCCATATAGGAGGACTGATATTACATAACAGTTCAGTACTCTTTTCTTTGTTTCTCTTGCTTCAAGTCTCTTCATCATCTGTGAGGAGATTGTCCAGCATTCGCTGCCATATAGGAGGACTGATATTACATAACAGTTCAGTACTCTTTTCTTTGTTTCTGTTGCTTCAAGTCTCTTCTTCATATGTGAGGAGATTGTCCAGCATTCACTGCCATATAGGAGGACTGATATTACATAACAGTTCAGTACTCTTTTCTTTGTTTCTCTTGCTTCAAGTCTCTTCTTCATCTGTGAGGAGATTGTCCAGCATTCACTGCCATATAGGAGGACTGATATTACATAACAGTTCAGTACTCTTTTTCTTTGTTTCCTCTTGCTTCAAGTCTCTTCTTCATCTGTGAGGAGATTGTCCAGCATTCACTGCCATATAGGAGGACTGATATTACATAACAGTTCAGTACTCTTTTCTTTGTTTCTCTTGCTTCAAGTCTCTTCTTCATCTGTGAGGAGATTGTCCAGCATTCACTGCCATATAGGAGGACTGATATTACATAACAGTTCAGTACTCTTTTCTTTGTTTCTCTTGTTTCAAGTCTCTTCTTCATCTGTGAGGAGATTGTCCAGCATTCACTGCCATATAGGAGGACTGATATTACATAACAGTTCAGTACTCTTTTCTTTGTTTCTCTTGCTTCAAGTCTCTTCTTCATCTGTGAGGAGATTGTCCAGCATTCACTGCCATATAGGAGGACTGATATTACATAACAGTTCAGTACTCTTTTCTTTTGTTTCTCTTGCTTCAAGTCTCTTCTTCATCTGTGAGGAGATTGTCCAGCATTCACTGCCATATAGGAGGACTGATATTACATAACAGTTCAGTACTCTTTTCTTTGTTGCTCTTGCTTCAAGTCTCTTCTTCATCTGTGAGGAGATTGTCCAGCATTCACTGCCATATAGGAGGACTGATATTACATAACAGTTCAGTACTCTTTTCTTTGTTTCTCTTGCTTCAAGTCTCTTCTTCATCTGTGAGGAGATTGTCCAGCATTCACTGCCATATAGGAGGACTGATATTACATAACAGTTCAGTACTCTTTTCTTTGTTTCTCTTGTGCCAAGTCTCTTCTTCATCTGTGAGGAGATTGTCCAGCATTCACTGCCATATAGGAGGACTGATATTACATAACAGTTCAGTACTCTTTTCTTTGTTGCTCTTGCTTCAAGTCTCTTCTTCATCTGTGAGGAGATTGTCCAGCATTCACTGCCATATAGGAGGACTGATATTTACAGTTAACAGTTCAGTACTCTTTTCTTTGTTTCTGCCATATTTAACAGTTCAAGTCTCTTCTTCATCTGTGAGGAGATTGTCCAGCATTCACTGCCATATAGGAGGACTGATATTACATAACAGTTCAGTACTCTTTTCTTTGTTTCTCTTTGCTTCAAGTCTCTCTTCTTCATCTGTGAGGAGATTGTCCAGCATTCACTGCCATATAGGAGGACTGATATTACATAACAGTTCAGTACTCTTTTCTTTGTTTCTCTTGCTTCAAGTCTCTTCTTCATCTGTGAGGAGATTGTCCAGCATTCACTGCCATATAGGAGGACTGATATTACATAACAGTTCAGTACTCTTTTTTCTTTGTTTCTCTTTTCAAGTCTCTTCTTCATCTGTGAGGAGATTGTCCAGCATTCACTGCCATATAGGAGGACTGATATTACATAACAGTTCAGTACTCTTTTCTTTGTTTCTCATTCTTCAAGTCTCTTCTTCATCTGTGAGGTGATTGTCCAGCATTCACTGCCATATAGGAGGACTGATATTACATAACAGTTCAGTACACTTTTCTTTGTTTCTCTTGCTTCAAGTCTCTTCTTCATCTGTGAGGAGATTGTCCAGCATTCACTGCCATATAGGAGGACTGATATTACATAACAGTTCAGTACTCTTTTCTTTTGTTTCTCTTGTCTCTTCTTCATCAAGTCTCTTCTTCATCTGTGAGGAGATTGTCCAGCATTCACTGCCATATAGGAGGACTGATATTACATAACAGTTCAGTACTCTTTTCTTTGTTTCTCTTGCTTCAAGTCTCTTCTTCATCTGTGAGGAGATTGTCCAGCATTCACTGCCATATAGGAGGACTGATATTACATAACAGTTCAGTACTCTTTTCTTTGTTTCTCTTGCTTCAAGTCTCTTCTTCATCTGTGAGGAGATTGTCCAGCATTCACTGCCATATAGGAGGACTGATATTACATAACAGTTCAGTACTCTTTTCTTTGTTTCTCCTTGCTTCAAGTCTCTTCTTCATCTGTGAGGAGATTGTCCAGCATTCACTGCCATATAGGAGGACTGATATTACATAACAGTTCAGTACTCTTTTTTGTTTTTGCTTCAAGTTTCTCTTCATCTGTGAGGAGATTTCATATAGGAGGACTGATATTCTAACAGTTCAGGACTCTTTTCTTTGTTTCTCTTGCTTCTCTCTTCATCTGTGAGGAGATTGTCCAGCATTCACTGCCATATAGGAGGACTGATATTACATAACAGTTCAGTACTCTTTTCTTTGTTTCTGTTGCTTCAAGTCTCTTCTTCATCTGTGAGGAGATTGTCCAGCATTCACTGCCATATAGGAGGACTGATATTACATAACAGTTAAGGACTCTTTTCTATGTTTCTCTTGCTTCAAGTCTCTTCTTCATCTGTGAGGAGATTGTCCAGCATTTACTGCCATATAGGAGGACTGATATTACATAACAGTTCAGTACTCTTTTCTTTGTTTTATTGCTTCAAGTCTCTTCTTCATCTGTGAGGAGATTTTCCAGCATTCACTGCTATATAGGAGGACTGATATTACATAACAGTTCAGTACTCTTTTCTTTTGTTTCTCTTGTGCCAAGTCTCTTCTTCATCTGTGAGGAGATTGTCCAGCATTCACTGCCATATAGGAGGACTGATATTACATAACAGTTCAGTACTCTTTTCTTTGTTTCTCTTGCTTCAAGTCTCTTCTTCATCTGTGAGGAGATTGTCCAGCATTCACTGCCATATAGGAGGACTGATATTACATAACAGTTCAGTACTCTTTTCTTTTTGTTTCTCTTGCTTCAAGTCTCTTCTTCATCTGTGAGGAGATTGTCCAGCATTCACTGCCATATAGGAGGACTGATATTACATAACAGTTCAGTACTCTTTTTTCTTTTGTTGCTCTTGCTTCAAGTCTCTTCTTCATCTGTGAGGAGATTGTCCAGCATTCACTGCCATATAGGAGGACTGATATTACATAACAGTTCAGTACTCTTTCTTTTTTTTCTCTTGTGCCAAGTCTCTTCTTCATCTGTGAGGAGATTGTCCAGCATTCACTGCCATATAGGAGGACTGATATTACATAACAGTTCAGTACTCTTTTTCTTTGTTTCTCTTGCTTCAAGTCTCTTCTTCATCTGTGAGGAGATTGTCCAGCATTCACTGCCATATAGGAGGACTGATATTACATAACAGTTCAGTACTCTTTTCTTTGTTTCTCTTGCTTCAAGTCTCTTCTTTCATCTGTGAGGAGATTGTCCAGCATTCACTGCCATATAGGAGGATTGACATTACATAACAGTTCAGTCCTCTTTCTTTGTTTCTCTTGCTTCAAGTCTCTTCTTCATCTGTGAGAAGATTGTCCAGCATTCACTGCCATATAGGAGGACTGGTATTGCAAAACAGTTCAATCCTCTTTTCTTTGTTTCTCTTGCTTCAAGTCTCTTCTTCATCTGTGAGGAGATTGTCCAGCATTCACTGCCATATAGGAGGACTGATATTACATAACAGTTCAGTACTCTTTTCTTTGTTTCTCTTGCTTCAAGTCTCTTCTTCATCTGTGAGGAGATTGTCCAGCATTCACTGCCATATAGGAGGACTGATATTACATAACAGTTCAGTACTCTTTTCTTTGTTTCTCTTGCTTCAAGTCTCTTCTTCATCTGTGAGGAGATTGTCCAGCATTCACTGCCATATAGGAGGACTGATATTACATAACAGTTCAGTACTCTTTTTCTTTGTTTCTCTTGCTTCAAGTCTCTTCTTCATCTGTGAGGAGATTGTCCAGCATTCACTGCCATATAGGAGGACTGATATTACATAACAGTTCAGTACTCTTTTCTTTGTTTCTCTTGCTTCAAGTCTCTTCTTCATCTGTGAGGAGATTGTCCAGCATTCACTGCCATATAGGAGGACTGATATTACATAACAGTTCAGTACTCTTTTTCTTTGTTTCTCTTGCTTCAAGTCTCTTCTTCATCTGTGAGGAGATTGTCCAGCATTCACTGCCATATAGGAGGACTGATATTACATAACAGTTCAGTACTCTTTTCTTTGTTTCTCTTGTGCCAAGTCTCTTCTTCATCTGTGAGGAGATTGTCCAGCATTCACTGCCATATAGGAGGACTGATATTACATAACAGTTCAGTACTCTTTTCTTTGTTTCTCTTGTGCCAAGTCTCTTCTTTATCTGTGAGGAGATTGTCCAGCATTCACTGCCATATAGGAGGACTGATATTACATAACAGTTCAGTACTCTTTTCTTTGTTGCTCTTGCTTCAAGTCTCTTCTTCATCTGTGAGGAGATTGTCCAGCATTCACTGCCATATAGGAGGACTGATATTACATAACAGTTCAGTACTCTTTTCTTTGTTTCTCTTGCTTCAAGTCTCTTCTTCATCTGTGAGGAGATTGTCCAGCATTCACTGCCATATAGGAGGACTGATATTACATAACAGTTCAGTACTCTTTTCTTTGTTTCTCTTGCTTCAAGTCTCTTCTTCATCTGTGAGGAGATTGTCCAGCATTCACTGCCATATAGGAGGACTGATATTACATAACAGTTCAGTACTCTTTTCTTTTGTTTCTCTTGCTTCAAGTCTCTTCTTCATCTGTGAGGGACATTGTCCATATAGGAGGACTGATATTACATAACATTCACTGCCATATAGGAGGGATTGAGCATTACTGCCATAACAGTTCAGTACTCTTTCTTTTTTGTTTCTCTGCTTGCCAAGTCTCTTCTTCATCTGTGAGGAGATTGTCCAGCATTCACTGCCATATAGGAGGACTGATATTACATAACAGATCTGTACTCTTTTCTTTGTTGCTCTTGCTTCAAGTCATTTCTTCATCTGTGAGGAGATTGTCCAGCATTCACTGCCATATAGGAGGACTGATATTACATAACAGTTCAGTACTCTTTTCTTTGTTTCTCTTGCTTCAAGTCTCTTCTTCATCTGTGAGGAGATTGTCCAGCATTCACTGCCATATAGGAGGACTGATATTACATAACAGTTCAGTACTCTTTTTCTTTGTTTCTCTTGTGCCAAGTCTCTTCTTCATCTGTGAGGAGATTGTCCAGCATTCACTGCCATATAGGAGGACTGATATTACATAACAGTTCAGTACTCTTTTCTTTGTTTCTCTTGTGCCAAGTCTCTTCTTCATCTGTGAGGAGATTGTCCAGCATTCACTGCCATATAGGAGGACTGATATTACATAACAGTTCAGTACTCTTTTCTTTGTTTCTCTTGCTTCAAGTCTCTTCTTCATCTGTGAGGAGATTGTCCAGCATTCACTGCCATATAGGAGGACTGATATTACATAACAGTTCAGTACTCTTTTCTTTGTTTCTCTTGTGCCAAGTCTCTCTTCTTCATCTGTGAGGAGATTGTCCAGCATTCACTGCCATATAGGAGGACTGATATTACATAACAGTTCAGTACTCTTTTCTTTTGTTTCTCTTGTGCCAAGTCTCTTCTTCATCTGTGAGGAGATTGTCCAGCATTCACTGCCATATAGGAGGACTGATATTACATAACAGTTCAGTACTCTTTTCTTTTGTTTCTCTTGTGCCAAGTCTCTTCTTTATCTGTGAGGAGATTGTCCAGCAATCACTGCCATATAGGAGGACTGATATTACATAACAGTTCAGTACTCTTTTCTTTGTTTCTCTTGTGCCAAGTCTCTTCTTCATCTGTGAGGAGATTGTCCAGCAATCACTGCCATATAGGAGGACTGATATTACATAACAGTTCAGTACTCTTTTCTTTGTTTCTCTTTGTGCCAAGTCTCTTTCTTCATCTGTGAGGAGATTGTCCAGCATTCACTGCCATATATAGGAGGACTGATATTACATAACAGTTCAGTACTCTTTTTCTTTGTTTCTCTTTGCTTCAAGTCTCTTCTTCATCTGTGAGGAGATTGTCCAGCATTCACTGCCATATAGGAGGACTGATATTACATAACAGTTCAGTACTCTTTTCTTTGTTTCTCTTGTGCCAAGTCTCTTCTTCATCTGTGAGGAGATTGTCCAGCATTCACTGCCATATAGGAGGACTGATATTACATAACAGTTCAGTACTCTTTTCTTTGTTTCTCTTGTGCCAAGTCTCTTCTTCATCTGTGAGGAGATTGTCCAGCATTCACTGCCATATAGGAGGACTGATATTACATAACAGTTCAGTACTCTTTTCTTTGTTTCTCTTGTGCCAAGTCTCTTCTTCATCTGTGAGGAGATTGTCCAGCATTCACTGCCATATAGGAGGACTGATATTACATAACAGTTCAGTACTCTTTTTCTTTGTTTCTCTTGCTTCAAGTCTCTTCTTCATCTGTGAGGAGATTGTCCAGCATTCACTGCCATATAGGAGGACTGATATTACATAACAGTTCAGTACTCTTTTCTTTGTTTCTCTTGTGCCAAGTCTCTCTTCTTCATCTGTGAGGAGATTGTCCAGCATTCACTGCCATATAGGAGGACTGATATTACATAACAGTTCAGTACTCTTTTCTTTGTTTCTCTTGTGCCAAGTCTCTTCTTCATCTGTGAGGAGATTGTCCAGCATTCACTGCCATATAGGAGGACTGATATTACATAACAGTTCAGTACTCTTTTCTTTGTTTCTCTTGCTTCAAGTCTCTTCTTCATCTGTGAGGAGATTGTCCAGCATTCACTGCCATATAGGAGGACTGATATTACATAACCGTTCAGTACTCTTTTCTTTGTTTCTCTTTTGCCAAGTCTCTTCTTCATCTGTGAGGAGATTGTCCAGCATTCACTGCCATATAGGAGGACTGATATTACATAACAGTTCAGTACTCTTTTCTTTGTTTCTCTTGTTCAAGTCTCTTCTTCATCTGTGAGGAGATTGTCCAGCATTCACTGCCATATAGGAGGACTGATATTACATAACAGTTCAGTACTCTTTTCTTTGTTTCTCTTGTGCTTCAAGTCTCTTCTTCATCTGTGAGGAGATTGTCCAGCATTCACTGCCATATAGGAGGACTGATATTACATAACAGTTCAGTACTCTTTTCTTTTGTTTCTCTTGCTTCAAGTCTCTTCTTCATCTGTGAGGAGATTGTCCAGCATTCACTGCCATATAGGAGGACTGATATTACATAACAGTTCAGTACTCTTTTTCTTTGTTTCTCTTGCTTCAAGTCTCTTCTTCATCTGTGAGGAGATTGTCCAGCATTCACTGCCATATAGGAGGACTGAGTTCATAACAGTTCAGTACTCTTTTCTTTGTTTCTCTTGCTTCAAGTCTCTTCTTCATCTGTGAGGAGATTGTCCAGCATTCACTGCCATATAGGAGGACTGATATTACATAACAGTTCAGTACTCTTTTTCTTTTGTTTCTCTTGCTTCAAGTCTCTTCTTCATCTGTGAGGAGATTGTCCAGCATTCACTGCCATATAGGAGGACTGATATTACATAACAGTTCAGTACTCTTTTTCTTTGTTTCTCTTTGCTTCAAGTCTCTTCTTCATCTGTGAGGAGATTGTCCAGCATTCACTGCCATATAGGAGGACTGATATTACATAACAGTTCAGTACTCTTTTCTTTTGTTTCTCTTGTTCAAGTCTCTTTTCTTCATCTGTGAGGAGATTGTCCAGCATTCACTGCCATATAGGAGGACTGATATTACATAACAGTTCAGTACTCTTTTCTTTTGTTTCTCTTGCTTCAAGTCTCTTCTTCATCTGTGAGAAGATTGTCCAGCATTCACTGCCATATAGGAGGACTGATATTACATAACAGTTCAGTACTCTTTTCTTTTTGTTTCTCTTTGCTTCAAGTCTCTTCTTCATCTGTGAGGAGATTGTCCAGCATTCACTGCCATATAGGAGGACTGATATTACATAACAGTTCAGTACTCTTTTCTTTGTTTCTCTTGCTTTAAGTCTCTTCTTCATCTGTGAGGAGATTGTCCAGCATTCACTGCCATATAGGAGGACTGATATTACATAACAGTTCAGTACTCTTTTCTTTGTTTCTCTTGCTTCAAGTCTCTTCTTCATCTGTGAGGAGATTGTCCAGCATTCACTGCCATATAGGAGGACTGATATTACATAACAGTTCAGTACTCTTTTCTTTTGTTTCTCTTGCTTCAAGTCTCTTCTTCATCTGTGAGGAGATTGTCCAGCATTCACTGCCATATAGGAGGACTGATATTACATAACAGTTCAGTACTCTTTTTCTTTGTTTCTCTTTCTTCAAGTCTCTTCTTCATCTGTGAGGAGATTGTCCAGCATTCACTGCCATATAGGAGGACTGATATTACATAACAGTTCAGTACTCTTTTTTTTTGTTTCTCTTGTGCCAAGTCTCTTCTTCATCTGTGAGGAGATTGTCCAGCATTCACTGCCATATAGGAGGACTGATATTACATAACAGTTCAGTACTCTTTTCTTTGTTTCTCTTGTGCCAAGTCTCTTCTTTATCTGTGAGGAGATTGTCCAGCATTCACTGCCATATAGGAGGACTGATATTACATAACAGTTCAGTACTCTTTTTCTTTTTGTTTCTCTTGTGCCAAGTCTCTTCTTCATCTGTGAGGAGATTGTCCAGCATTCACTGCCATATAGGAGGACTGATATTACATAACAGTTCAGTACTCTTTTTCTTTGTTTCTCTTGTGCCAAGTCTCTTCTTCATCTGTGAGGAGATTGTCCAGCATTCACTGCCATATAGGAGGACTGATATTACATAACAGTTCAGTACTCTTTTCTTTGTTTCTCTTGTGCCAAGTCTCTTCTTCATCTGTGAGGAGATTGTCCAGCATTCACTGCCATATAGGAGGACTGATATTACATAACAGTTCAGTACTCTTTTCTTTGTTTCTCTTGTGCCAAGTCTCTTCTTCATCTGTGAGGAGATTGTCCAGCATTCACTGCCATATAGGAGGACTGATATTACATAACAGTTCAGTACTCTTTTCTTTTGTTTCTCTTGTGCCAAGTCTCTTCTTCATCTGTGAGGAGATTGTCCAGCATTCACTGCCATATAGGAGGACTGATATTACATAACAGTTCAGTACTCTTTTTCTTTGTTTCTCTTGTGCCAAGTCTCTTCTTCATCTGTGAGGAGATTGTCCAGCATTCACTGCCATATAGGAGGACTGATATTACATAACAGTTCAGTACTCTTTTCTTTGTTTCTCTTGCTTCAAGTCTCTTCTTCATCTGTGAGGAGATTGTCCAGCATTCACTGCCATATAGGAGGACTGATATTACATAACAGTTCAGTACTCTTTTCTTTTGTTTCTCTTGTGCCAAGTCTCTTCTTCATCTGTGAGGAGATTGTCCAGCATTCACTGCCATATAGGAGGACTGATATTACATAACAGTTCAGTACTCTTTTTCTTTGTTTCTCTTGTGCCAAGTCTCTCTTCTTCATCTGTGAGTCAGATTGTCCAGCATTCACTGCCATATAGGAGGACTGATATTACATAACAGTTCAGTACTCTTTTCTTTTTGTTTCTCTTGCTGCCAAGTCTCTTTCTTCATCTGTGAGGAGATTGTCCAGCATTCACTGCCATATAGGAGGACTGATATTACATAACAGTTCAGTACTCTTTTCTTTGTTTCTCTTGTGCCAAGTCTCTTCTTCATCTGTGAGGAGATTGTCCAGCATTCACTGCCATATAGGAGGACTGATATTACATAACAGTTCAGTACTCTTTTCTTTTGTTTCTCTTTTTCAAGTCTCTTCTTCATCTGTGAGGAGATTGTCCAGCATTCACTGCCATATAGGAGGACTGATATTACATAACAGTTCAGTACTCTTTTCTTTGTTTCTCTTGTGCCAAGTCTCTTCTTTCATCTGTGAGAAGATTGTCCAGCATTCACTGCCATATAGGAGGACTGATATTACATAACAGTTCAGTACTCTTTTTTTTTTGTTTCTCTTGTGCCAAGTCTCTTCTTTATCTGTGAGGAGATTGTCCAGCATTCACTGCCATATAGGAGGACTGATATTACATAACAGTTCAGTACTCTTCTTTTCTGTTTGTTTCTCTTGACTGATATTACATAACAAGTCTCTTTTTTTTGTTTTTCATCTGTGAGGAGATTGTCCAGCATTCACTGCCATATAGGAGGACTGATATTACATAACAGTTCAGTACTCTTTTCTTTTGTTTCTCTTGCTTCAAGTCTCTTCTTCATCTGTGAGGAGATTGTCCAGCATTCACTGCCATATAGGAGGACTGATATTACATAACAGTTCAGTACTCTTTTCTTTGTTTCTCTTGTGCCAAGTCTCTTCTTCATCTGTGAGGAGATTGTCCAGCATTCACTGCCATATAGGAGGACTGATATTACATAACAGTTCAGTACTCTTTTCTTTGTTTCTCTTGCTTCAAGTCTCTTCTTCATCTGTGAGGAGATTGTCCAGCATTCACTGCCATATAGGAGGACTGATATTACATAACAGTTCAGTACTCTTTTTTCTTTTGTTTCTCTTGTGCCAAGTCTCTTCTTCATCTGTGAGGAGATTGTCCAGCATTCACTGCCATATAGGAGGACTGATATTACATAACAGTTCAGTACTCTTTTCTTTTGTTTGCTCTTGCTTCAAGTCTCTTCTTCATCTGTGAGGAGATTGTCCAGCATTCACTGCCATATAGGAGGACTGATATTACATAACAGTTCAGTACTCTTTTTCTTTGTTTCTCTTGCTTCAAGTCTCTTCTTCTTCATCTGTGAGGAGATTGTCCAGCATTCACTGCCATATAGGAGGACTGATATTACATAACAGTTCAGTATATTGAGGAGATTTTTTCTTTGTTTCTCTTGCTTCAAGTCTCTTCTTCATCTGTGAGGAGATTGTCCAGCATTCACTGCCATATAGGAGGACTGATATTACATAACAGTTCAGTACTCTTTTCTTTGTTTCTCTTGCTTCAAGTCTCTTCTTCATCTGTGAGAAGATTGTCCAGCATTCACTGCCATATAGGAGGACTGATATTATATAACAGTTCAGCACTCTTTTCTTTGTTTCTCTTGTGCCAAGTCTCTTCTTCATCTGTGAGAAGATTGTCCAGCATTCACTGCCATATAGGAGGACTGATATTACAAAACAGTTCAGTACTCTTTTCTTTGTTTCTCTTGCTTCAAGTCTCTTCTTCATCTGTGATGAGATTGTCCAGCAATCACTGCCATATAGGAGGACTGATATTACATAACAGTTTAGTACTCTTTTCTTTGTTTCTCTTGTGCCAAGTCTCTTCTTCATCTGTGAGAAGATTGTCCAGCATTCACTGCCATATAGGAGGACTGATATTACATAACAGTTCAGTACTTTTCTTTGTTTCTCTTGTGCCAAGTCTCTTCTTCATCTGTGAGAAGATTGTCCAGCATTCACTGCCATATAGGAGGACTGATATTACATAACAGTTCAGTACTCTTTTCTTTTTGTTTCTCTTGCTTCAAGTCTCTTCTTCATCTGTGAGGAGATTGTCCAGCATTCACTGCCATATAGGAGGACTGATATTACATAACAGTTCAGTACTCTTTTCTTTGTTTCTCTTGCTTCAAGTCTCTTCTTTCATCTGTGAGAAGATTGTCCAGCATTCACTGCCATATAGGAGGACTGATATTACATAACAGTTCAGTACTCTTTTTCTTTGTTTCTCTTTGCTTCAAGTCTCTTCTTCATCTGTGAGGAGATTGTCCAGCATTCACTGCCATATAGGAGGACTGATATTACATAACAGTTCAGTACTCTTTTCTTTGTTTCTCTTGTGCCAAGTCTCTTCTTTATCTGTGAGGAGATTGTCCAGCATTCACTGCCATATAGGAGGACTGATATTATATAACAGTTCAGCACTCTTTTCTTTGTTTCTCTTGTGCCAAGTCTCTTCTTCATCTGTGAGAAGATTGTCCAGCATTCACTGCCATATAGGAGGACTGATATTATATAACAGTTCAGTACTTTTTTTTCTTTGTTTCTCTTGTGCCAAGTCTCTTCTTCATCTGTGAGAAGATTGTCCAGCATTCACTGCCATATAGGAGGACTGATATTATATAACAGTTCAGCACTCTTTTCTTTGTTTCTCTTGTGCCAAGTCTCTTCTTCATCTGTGAGGAGATTTTCCAGCATTCACTGCTATATAGGAGGACTGATATTACATAACAGTTCAGTACTCTTTTCTTTGTTTCTCTTGCTTCAAGTCTCTTCTTCATCTGTGAGGAGATTGTCCAGCAATCACTGCCATATAGGAAGACTGATATTACATAACAGTTCAGTACTCTTTTCTTTGTTTCTCTTGCTTCAAGTCTCTTCTTCATCTGTGAGGAGATTGTCCAGCAATCACTGCCATATAGGAGGACTGATATTACATAACAGTTCAGTACTCTTTTCTTTGTTTCTCTTGTGCCAAGTCTCTTCTTCATCTGTGAGAAGATTGTCCAGCATTCACTGCCATATAGGAGGACTGATATTACATAACAGTTCAGTACTCTTTTCTTTGTTTCTCTTGTGCCAAGTCTCTTCTTTATCTGTGAGGAGATTGTCCAGCATTCACTGCCATATAGGAGGACTGATATTATATAACAGTTCAGCACTCTTTTCTTTGTTTCTCTTGTGCCAAGTCTCTTCTTCATCTGTGAGAAGATTGTCCAGCATTCACTGCCATATAGGAGGACTGATATTATATAACAGTTCAGCACTCTTTTCTTTGTTTCTCTTGTGCCAAGTCTCTTCTTCATCTGTGAGAAGATTGTCCAGCATTCACTGCCATATAGGAGGACTGATATTATATAACAGTTCAGCACTCTTTTCTTTGTTTCTCTTGTGCCAAGTCTCTTCTTCATCTGTGAGAAGATTGTCCAGCATTCACTGCCATATAGGAGGACTGATATTACAAAACAGTTCAGTACTCTTTTCTTTGTTTCTCTTGTGCCAAGTCTCTTCTTCATCTGTGAGAAGATTGTCCAGCATTCACTGCCATATAGGAGGACTGATATTACATAACAGTTCAGTACTCTTTTCTTTGTTTCTCTTGCTTCAAGTCTCTTCTTCATCTGTGAGAAGATTGTCCAGCATTCACTGCCATATAGGAGGACTGATATTACATAACAGTTCAGTACTCTTTTCTTTGTTTCTCTTGCTTCAAGTCTCTTCTTCATCTGTGAGAAGATTGTCCAGCATTCACTGCCATATAGGAGGACTGATATTACATAACAGTTCAGTACTCTTTTCTTTGTTTCTCTTGCTTCAAGTCTCTTCTTCATCTGTGAGAAGATTGTCCAGCATTCACTGCCATATAGGAGGACTGATATTACATAACAGTTCAGTACTCTTTTCTTTGTTTCTCTTGCCAAGTCTCTTCTTCATCTGTGAGAAGATTGTCCAGCATTCACTGCCATATAGGAGGACTGATATTACACAGTTCAACAGTTCAGTACTTCTTTTCTTTGTTTCTCTTGCCATATAGGAGGACTGATATTACATAACAGTTCAGTAAGTCTCTTCTTCATCTGTGAGAAGATTGTCCAGCATTCACTGCCATATAGGAGGACTGATATTATATAACAGTTCAGTACTCTTTTCTTTGTTTCTCTTGTGCCAAGTCTCTTCTTCATCTGTGAGAAGATTGTCCAGCATTCACTGCCATATAGGAGGACTGATATTACATAACAGTTCAGTACTCTTTTCTTTGTTTCTCTTGCTTCAAGTCTCTTCTTCATTTGTCCAGCATTCTCTTAGGAGGACTGATATTACATAACAGTTCAGTACTCTTTTCTTTTGTTTCTCTTCAAGTCTCTTCTTCATCTGTGAGGAGATTGTCCAGCATTCACTGCCATATAGGAGGACTGATATTACATAACAGTTCAGTACTATTTTTCTTTTTGTTTCTCTTGCTTCAAGTCTCTTCTTCATCTGTGAGGAGATTGTCCAGCATTCACTGCCATATAGGAGGACTGATATTACATAACAGTTCAGTACTCTTTTCTTTGTTTCTCTTGTTGCCAAGTCTCTTCTTCATCTGTGAGGAGATTGTCCAGCATTCACTGCCATATAGGAGGACTGATATTACATAACAGTTCAGTACTCTTTTCTTTGTTTCTCTTGCTTCAAGTCTCTTCTTCATCTGTGAGAAGATTGTCCAGCATTCACTGCCATATAGGAGGACTGATATTACATAACAGTTCAGTACTCTTTTCTTTTGTTTCTCTTGCTTCAAGTCTCTTCTTCATCTGTGAGGAGATTGTCCAGCATTCACTGCCATATAGGAGGACTGATATTACATAACAGTTCAGTACTTTTTTTTCTTTTGTTTTCTTTTGCTTCAAGTCTCTTCTTCATCTGTGAGAAGATTGTCCAGCATTCACTGCCATATAGGAGGACTGATATTACATAACAGTTCAGTACTCTCTTTTTTCTTTGTTTCTCTTGCTTCAAGTCTCTTCTTCATCTGTGAGAAGATTGTCCAGCATTCACTGCCATATAGGAGGACTGATATTACATAACAGTTCAGTACTCTTTTTCTTTGTTTCTCTTGTGCCAAGTCTCTTCTTCATCTGTGAGAAGATTGTCCAGCATTCACTGCCATATAGGAGGACTGATATTACATAACAGTTCAGTACTCTTTTCTTTGTTTCTCTTGCTTCAAGTCTCTTCTTCATCTGTGAGAAGATTGTCCAGCATTCACTGCCATATAGGAGGACTGATATTACATAACAGTTCAGTACTCTTTTTTTCTTTGTTTTCTCTTGTCAAGTCTCTTCTTCATCTGTGAGAAGATTGTCCAGCATTCACTGCCATATAGGAGGACTGATATTACATAACAGTTCAGTACTCTTTTCTTTGTTTCTCTTGCTTTTAAGTCTCTTCTTCATCTGTGAGAAGATTGTCCAGCATTCACTGCCATATAGGAGGACTGATATTACATAACAGTTCAGTACATTTTTCTTTGTTTCTCTTGTGCCAAGTCTCTTCTTCATCTGTGAGAAGATTGTCCAGCATTCACTGCCATATAGGAGGACTGATATTACATAACAGTTCAGTACTCTTTTCTTTTTGTTTCTCTTGCTTCAAGTCTCTTCTTCATCTGTGAGAAGATTGTCCAGCATTCACTGCCATATAGGAGGACTGATATTACATAACAGTTCAGTACTCTTTTCTTTGTTTCTCTTGCTTCAAGTCTCTTCTTCATCTGTGAGAAGATTGTCCAGCATTCACTGCCATATAGGAGGACTGATATTACATAACAGTTCAGTACTCTTTTTCTTTGTTTCTCTTGCTTCAAGTCTCTTCTTCATCTGTGAGAAGATTGTCCAGCATTCACTGCCATATAGGAGGACTGATATTACATAACAGTTCAGTACTCTTTTCTTTTGTTTCTCTTGCTTCAAGTCTCTTCTTCATCTGTGAGGAGATTGTCCAGCATTCACTGCCATATAGGAGGACTGATATTACATAACAGTTCAGTACTCTTTTCTTTGTTTCTCTTGTGCCAAGTCTCTTCTTCATCTGTGAGGAGATTGTCCAGCATTCACTGCCATATAGGAGGACTGATATTACATAACAGTTCAGTACTCTTTTCTTTTTTTCTCTTGCTTCAAGTCTCTTCTTCATCTGTGAGAAGATTGTCCAGCATTCACTGCCATATAGGAGGACTGATATTACATAACAGTTCAGTACTCTTTTCTTTGTTTCTCTTGCTGCCAAGTCTCTTCTTCATCTGTGAGGAGATTGTCCAGCATTCACTGCCATATAGGAGGACTGATATTATATAACAGTTCAGTACTCTTTTCTTTTGTTTCTCTTGTGCCAAGTCTCTTCTTCATCTGTGAGAAGATTGTCCAGCATTCACTGCCATATAGGAGGACTGATATTACATAACAGTTCAGTACTATTTTCTTTGTTTCTCTTGCTTTCAAGTCTCTTCTTCATCTGTGAGAAGATTGTCCAGCATTCACTGCCATATAGGAGGACTGATATTACATAACAGTTCAGTACTCTTTTCTTTGTTTCTCTTGCTTCAAGTCTCTTCTTCATCTGTGAGAAGATTGTCCAGCATTCACTGCCATATAGGAGGACTGATATTACATAACAGTTCAGTACTCTTTTCTTTGTTTCTCTTGCTTCAAGTCTCTTCTTCATCTGTGAGAAGATTGTCCAGCATTCACTGCCATATAGGAGGACTGATATTACATAACAGTTCAGTACTCTTTTTTTTGTTTCTCTTGTGCCAAGTCTCTTCTTCATCTGTGAGGAGATTGTCCAGCATTCACTGCCATATAGGAGGACTGATATTACATAACAGTTCAGTACTCTTTTTCTTTTGTTTCTCTTGTGCCAAGTCTCTTCTTCATCTGTGAGAAGATTGTCCAGCATTCACTGCCATATAGGAGGACTGATATTACAAAACAGTTCAGTACTCTTTTCTTTGTTTCTCTTGTGCCAAGTCTCTTCTTCATCTGTGAGAAGATTGTCCAGCATTCACTGCCATATAGGAGGACTGATATTACATAACAGTTCAGTACTCTTTTCTTTGTTTCTCTTGCTTCAAGTCTCTTCTTCATCTGTGAGAAGATTGTCCAGCATTCACTGCCATATAGGAGGACTGATATTACATAACAGTTCAGTACTCTTTTCTTTGTTTCTCTTGTGCCAAGTCTCTTCTTCATCTGTGAGGAGATTGTCCAGCATTCACTGCCATATAGGAGGACTGATATTACATAACAGTTCAGTACTCTTTTCTTTGTTTCTCTTGTGCCAAGTCTCTTCTTCATCTGTGAGAAGATTGTCCAGCATTCACTGCCATATAGGAGGACTGATATTACATAACAGTTCAGTACTCTTTTCTTTGTTTCTCTTGCTGCCAAGTCTCTTCTTCATCTGTGAGAAGATTGTCCAGCATTCACTGCCATATAGGAGGACTGATATTACATAACAGTTCAGTACTCTTTTCTTTGTTTCTCTTGCTTCAAGTCTCTTCTTCATCTGTGAGAAGATTGTCCAGCATTCACTGCCATATAGGAGGACTGATATTATATAACAGTTCAGTACTCTTTTTTTTTGTTTCTCTTGTGCCAAGTCTCTTCTTCATCTGTGAGGAGATTGTCCAGCATTCACTGCCATATAGGAGGACTGATATTACATAACAGTTCAGTACTCTTTTCTTTGTTTCTCTTGCTTCAAGTCTCTTCTTCATCTTTGAGGAGATTGTCCAGCATTCACTGCCATATAGGAGGACTGATATTACATAACAGTTCAGTACTCTTTTTTTCTTTGTTTCTCTTTGCCAAGTCTCTTCTTTATCTGTGAGGAGATTGTCCAGCATTCACTGCCATATAGGAGGACTGATATTACATAACAGTTCAGTACTCTTTTCTTTTGTTTCTCTTGCTTCAAGTCTCTTCTTCATCTTTGAGGAGATTGTCCAGCATTCACTGCCATATAGGAGGACTGATATTACATAACAGTTCAGTACTCTTTTCTTTTGTTTCTCTTGTGCCAAGTCTCTTCTTCATCTGTGAGGAGATTGTCCAGCATTCACTGCCATATAGGAGGACTGATATTACATAACAGTTCAGTACTCTTTTCTTTGTTTCTCTTGCTTCAAGTCTCTTCTTCATCTTTGAGAAGATTGTCCAGCATTCACTGCCATATAGGAGGACTGATATTACAAAACAGTTCAGTACTCTTTTCTTTGTTTCTCTTGTGCCAAGTCTCTTCTTCATCTGTGAGAAGATTGTCCAGCATTCACTGCCATATAGGAGGACTGATATTACATAACAGTTCAGTACTCTTTTCTTTGTTTCTCTTGTGCCAAGTCTCTTCTTCATCTGTGAGAAGATTGTCCAGCATTCACTGCCATATAGGAGGACTGATATTACATAACAGTTCAGTACTCTTTTTTTGTTTCTCTTGCTTCAAGTCTCTTCTTCATCTTTGAGGAGATTGTCCAGCATTCACTGCCATATAGGAGGACTGATATTACATAACAGTTCAGTACTCTTTTTTTTTGTTTCTCTCTTGTGCCAAGTCTCTTCTTTATCTGTGAGGAGATTGTCCAGCATTCACTGCCATATAGGAGGACTGATATTACATAACAGTTCAGTACTCTTTTCTTTTTGTTTCTCTTGTGCCAAGTCTCTTCTTCATCTGTGAGGAGATTGTCCAGCATTCACTGCCATATAGGAGGACTGATATTACATAACAGTTCAGTACTCTTTTTTCTTTGTTTCTCTTGTGCCAAGTCTCTTCTTCTTTATCTGTGAGGAGATTGTCCAGCATTCACTGCCATATAGGAGGACTGATATTACATAACAGTTCAGTACTCTTTTCTTTTGTTTCTCTTGTGCCAAGTCTCTTCTTCATCTGTGAGAAGATTGTCCAGCATTCACTGCCATATAGGAGGACTGATATTATATAACAGTTCAGTACTTTTTTTCTTTGTTTATCTTGTGCCAAGTCTCTTCTTCATCTGTGAGGAGATTGTCCAGCATTCAATGCCATATAGGAAGACTGATATTACATAACAGTTCAGCACTCTTTTCTTTGTTTCTCTTGCTTCAAGTCTCTTCTTCATCTGTGAGAAGATTGTCCAGCATTCACTGCCATATAGGAGGACTGATATTATATAACAGTTCAGTACTCTTTTCTTTGTTTCTCTTGTGCCAAGTCTCTTCTTTATCTGTGAGGAGATTGTCCAGCAATCACTGCCATATAGGAGGACTGATATTACATAACAGTTCAGTACTCTTTTCTTTGTTTCTCTTGCTTCAAGTCTCTTCTTCATCTTTGAGGAGATTGTCCAGCATTCACTGCCATATAGGAGGACTGATATTACATAACAGTTCAGTACTCTTTTCTTTGTTTCTCTTGTGCCAAGTCTCTTCTTTATCTGTGAGGAGATTGTCCAGCAATCACTGCCATATAGGAGGACTGATATTACATAACAGTTCAGTACTCTTTTCTTTGTTTCTCTTGCTTCAAGTCTCTTCTTCATCTTTGAGGAGATTGTCCAGCATTCACTGCCATATAGGAGGACTGATATTACATAACAGTTCAGTACTCTTTTTCTTTGTTTCTCTTGTGCCAAGTCTCTTCTTTATCTGTGAGGAGATTGTCCAGCAATCACTGCCATATAGGAGGACTGATATTACATAACAGTTCAGTACTCTTTTTCTTTGTTTCTCTTGCTTCAAGTCTATTCTTCATCTTTGAGGAGATTGTCCAGCATTCACTGCCATATAGGGAGGACTGATATTACATAACAGTTCAGTACTCTTTTCTTTGTTTCTCTTGTGCCAAGTCTCTTCTTCATCTGTGAGGAGATTGTCCAGCATTCACTGCCATATAGGAGGACTGATATTACATAACAGTTCAGTACTCTTTTTCTTTTTGTTTCTCTTGTGCCAAGTCTCTTCTTTATCTGTGAGGAGATTGTCCAGCATTCACTGCCATATAGGAGGACTGATATTACATAACAGTTCAGTACTCTTTTCTTTGTTTCTCTTGCTTCAAGTCTCTTCTTTATCTGTGAGGAGATTGTCCAGCATTCACTGCCATATAGGAGGACTGATATTACATAACAGTTCAGTACTCTTTTCTTTGTTTCTCTTGTGCCAAGTCTCTTCTTTATCTGTGAGGAGATTGTCCAGCATTCACTGCCATATAGGAGGACTGATATTACATAACAGTTCAGTACTCTTTTCTTTGTTTCTCTTGTGCCAAGTCTCTTCTTCATCTGTGAGGAGATTGTCCAGCATTCACTGCCATATAGGAGGACTGATATTACATAACAGTTCAGTACTATTTTCTTTTTGTTTCTCTTGCTGCCAAGTCTCTTCTTCATCTGTGAGGAGATTGTCCAGCATTCACTGCCATATAGGAGGACTGATATTACATAACAGTTCAGTACTCTTTTCTTTTGTTTCTCTTGTGCCAAGTCTCTTCTTTATCTGTGAGGAGATTTTCCAGCATTCACTGCTATATAGGAGGACTGATATTACATAACAGTTCAGTACTCTTTTCTTTGTTTCTCTTGTGCCAAGTCTCTTCTTTATCTCTGAGGAGATTGTCCAGCATTCACTGCCATATAGGAGGACTGATATTACATAACAGTTCAGTACTCTTTTCTTTGTTTCTCTTGTGCCAAGTCTCTTCTTTATCTCTGAGGAGATTGTCCAGCATTCACTGCCATATAGGAGGACTGATATTACAGTTCAGTACTTTTCTCTTTGTTTCTGAACTAGTAAGTGTTCTTTTAAAGCAAACTAAAATCTTGTTTGATTGTGAGGCTCTCCATAGCCGAGCAGTGAAAGCACATCAGATCAGATGGTGGTTCCTCCTGCAAAGGAGGACGTAGATTCAGATTCTGCTGGTGGGGACATTTTTTTTATTTTGTTTTCTCAATTACGTAGCCCATAGACAAAATATATACTGTTTAAAATAAACGGAGCATCTATTCAAATCTGGGTATTCACCAAAAGTAACATTGGATTAGGGTGCCTCTGCACCTTTTCTATAAATACTTTCATGGTAATTGTTTGAATGAGCTCTTCACTATGGTACCTAGACTTTATGAATTGAAGCGCTCGACTGGCAACAAGGTTTTACCTATTTACAGTTGAACTGGCTAGATGTCGCCACAAGTTCTGTGAAATTTTGAATGGATTTGTTTCATAAATCCTAGCCATAATATTCCAGGTTCCATAAAGAGCTAGTATTCAAAACATTTCTAATGCATTCCTATAGTAAAATCATTTGCAATGAATTTCTATAGATGCTTTTAATATTTGCTATATCACTAGATATAGAATCATTAGAGGGAATGAAAGTTTGGATGGATTTGTTTCATAAATCCTAGCCATAATATTCCAGGTTCCATAAAGAGCTAGTATTCAAAACATTTCTAATGCATTCCTAGAGTAAAATCATTTGCAATGAATTTCTATAGATGCTTTTAGTATTTGCTATATCACTAGATATGGACTCATTGGAGGGAATGAAAGTTTGGATGGATTTGTTTCATAAATATACCTGTGATCTTCCAGGTAGTATAAAGAATTATTGCTATTAATATATTCATGATTTATGGGTAATTGTCTTTTGGAGATGTGTTTGCATAATTTGAATGATGGCTGATTTCATTTGTGGAATATCAACTGCAAATGTTATTTAGTACTTTTTTTGTTTTTTGACAGTTGATTAACATGCTGACAGAGAAATGTCATGAGTTGGAAGATAGCCTGACCGTTTTCCAACAGCGAGAAAATGAATTTGAAGACAAATTACATGAAAATGAAATTTTTCAAAGTCAGATAGAAAAGCATAAGTGAGTATTATGTCTTGATTGAAAGAAAAATACATGGAAGGAAAAAATAAATAAAATAATAAATATATATATATATATATATATATATATATATAAATGTTCAGTTAAGAATTCCCTTTAGGTTACCCAGATCTCTCTCTCTCTCTCTCTCTCTCTCTCTCTCTCTCTCACACACACACACACTTCTCACCTTATATATATATATATATATATAATAAAAAAGGCTTAAACACTAATATTCTATTAAAAAAAAAAACGTCTCTGTTAAGTTTTAATCACCCACCTTCTCTTGTCTGTTACCCCTCTCTTTAACACTAACATTTGTCGCACACTCTCATACTTACACTCTCTCTAAATTCTATTTTTATTTCCGGAGTTGTTTTTTTCTGTTTTCTTTTTGAATTTGTAGGTCTGATGAATTGGATCATATTTACGATTCCAATGGAATAAATTATGACCATGGAATATTAGTGTTTAAGCCTTTTTATTATATCCTTACTCTGTCCTGGACATTGAGTTCTACCTGGATTCTATCCTCTCAGAATTTTTTACCTATATATATATAATAAAGAAAAAACTTAAAAATCAGTAGTAAATTTATAAGCATATTCATCTGATCAGACTGACTACATTTTATAAAATGCCTTGAGATTATATTAGGCCTCACACTTTCACTCAATCTCAAGTGGAACTCTTATATATGATTCATCACTAAATTTTCTAAACCCCTCTTAGATGTGGCACAAGTATGGAGCACCCAGTGAGGATCGAACTCACTACTCAGTTGTAACTGATTTAGCAAGACAAGCTTTCTAACCATTACACCACATCATGATGCCCAAAGTGATTTCCCAAGCATAGCTTGGATGTGGCACAAGACCGAAAATATGGGGCACCCAGTGAGGATCAAACTCACTACTCAGATGTAATTGTTCTAGCCAGACAAGCTTGTTAACCATTACACCGCCTTGAGGTGCCTAACTTGCATATATATATATATATATATATATAATAATTAAGAAAAACCTTAAAAATCAGTAATAAATTTATTTCTATGAATATAAGCATATTCATCTCATCAGACTGACTACATTTTATAAAATGCCTTTAGATTATATTAGGCCTCAAACTCACACTCAACCTCAAGTGAAACCGTTATATATGATCCATCACTAAAGTTGCAGGTAAAATGATCGGCTCCTTGTACCAGTCCAGTAAGTACCTGACTCCACATGCTTTCCTCTACCTTTACAAGGGCCAGATCAGGCCCAAAATGGAGTCATCACTTGCTAGTCTTGATACAGTTCAGAAGTGTCTCCAAGTCCTTGTTGGAGAAGAATTATTTTCCACCCTCCAACCTTTCTCTCTCACAGGCAGGATGTGGTAGAAAGTGCTCAGAAGAACTACATTCCTTGGTTCCACCAACTCTAACCACTATGTCCAGGACCCACCATGCCTCTTACACTGTATCAAACCACCCACATTCCCCCCGTATTCTATCAGCGAGAAGTTTCGCTCAAACAGCTTCTTCCCACAGACAACTCTCAAAAGGATTTTTCCCCAATCATTACAATCTTCACCTGTTCAGGTAACAGTTATCTTCCCCTGCTATCCATACAGAGGAATCTTACGGTAAAAAAAAAAAAATTAGATCCTTTTTGTGTTCATATTGAATCTTGCCACAATGTTAATTGCTCCTTTCTCACCCCTCAGCTATGGGTTAAACAACAGAAATTGTAAGATCAAGAAATACTTGCTTCTATGTAGCTTAACTCTTCTGATTTTGATTTGATAAATTTGTAATTAATTGCAGAGAGGAAACAGAAACTATCAAGAATTCTTTGAAAGACGCTCAAGGAAAACTTGAAGAAACCCAGAAGGAAACGGCATTACTCAAAGCACAAAACACAAAAATTGAAGAAATCTTAAAGGATGCTGCAGATGCCATCAAAAACGCTCTATCTGTAAGTTAACAGAAAGCAAATTATTTTCTCTTTACTAGCAAGCAATTTTCAATATTAGTTTTTATGTTAGTAATTAAAATAAATTCTTTTTTTTTTACTGTATAAGCACTTGTAAAAGTTGATCTTATATAAAAGTTGTGTCCTTTAATATTTAATCAAATGTTTTTCAGTTATTTGGGCAAAAGTGATCTAGTTATGCTTTCCTCAGAATATATTCAACATTTGCTTCTTCATCAAATCTTGGAAAATTAAGATGATAGGAAAATTATACACCCTTGTGCAAATTAATTGAAGCAAAAAAAAAATAATTCCATTATTATTTACTTTTTCTCATATTTTTCCAATGAAACATGTCCCAGTACATATGTTAGTACTTCATATGTCCATTCCACGAAGTTGTTCCTTGCAGATTCTCAATTGAATTTAAACAAGGAGAGTTTCCGGGCCAGTTTATAGTACTTTGATTTGCTCATTGGTAAGGCTTGCCAGTGTGTTCATGCAGCGTTACAATTTTTGTACGCCTCCTTGGAATAACATCCATCTCAGACAATGGCTGTAGGACAACTAATCAATAGTCAAGACAATAGTGTCTGGGAGTGATAAAAATCTGATGCAATCACAGATGACACAATATTTTTCAAGGCCAAACAAATTTCATCATATACCCTGAAAATAGATTCATATTACTGCACACTACTGCAAATGACCTAATCTGAGGAAAAATAGAAATTGACACATTCTGTTACTCTAGTGGGTCTAAAACTGACCGTATAGTGAAAGAAAGGAAACTAAAGTAATTGTTACAATTAATTTGCACAAGGGTGTATTGCACTGATGTATTACATGTTATAAGTGTTATAGTGGAACACACCTATTCTATAGTTAATAGACTCTCCTACCTATAATAAGTAGGAGTAGTAAGAGTAACGAGTCAGTCACTGAGTTGCTCAGTGGAGTTGGTCAGTCAGTCAGTTGATGCCGGACGACCGTTAGTCGGATATTAAAGCATCAGCGACCACAACTAGATTTCTCTGCATTATACCTATTATATCAAGTTCCTAACATTTTGTACATCGAACCTATTTTAGGACCGACTTAGTACAAATACAAGCCTCCACTGTGAAATCACTCCATAACAATAAGTCAATTTGCCTTGAAAGTCAGCATTCAGTATTGTTATGAAATTATTGTTGCTAGATTTGGCTGAGAAAAATTGACTTGCTCAATACAGTGAACCACGTTTCCTAGCCGCAGACCTAGCAATTGATTCAATATAACTTTTTCACTTCATGCCAATGGAAGACATTAGCCCAAGAAGGTGTAGTGAATGATTCTCCCGGTGGTTAGTATCAGCCATGGTTTATTGGTCTTCAGAGTTGGTTTTGGGAAAGATTCCTTGAAACAATCAAGAAATGCTTGAAGAATGGAATTATTTTAAGACGGATTTAAAGTCAATTTCATTTCTTATTTCACTTTCTAGAATATGTCGAAATTTGAAAATGAAGATGATTTATCAGCTCAAGTTTCACAGAGAGACACAATGCTGCAGCATTTACTGTGGATTTTAAACAGCTCAGCTTTACTTGGGCTGGGTCCAACAGCTGCAGAATTAGGAAAACAGCCAGAGAAGGAAAGAGCCACACCCGAGGCATTGAAAAAACTGTAAGTTCATCAGTTTGTGCACATTTTTTATTAAATCATAACATTTCGGCTATCATTCCCTCTGTACTTCTTCCAATTCGGGTATACATCAGGGAAATTCAAACAGAACCCTTTATTTAATCTACAGAGTAGATTTTTCTTATTTCATAGTCCATGTCTAGGGATATCTCATCTTGTTCATATTTAGTACTTCTCAGTTATTGCTCGCCCTGTTTCCACCAATCAATAGCTGAGGGGAATTACAAACTGAGCTCTTTATTTAATCTCTGGGAGTCAGATTGTTCTTTTTTTCACAGTTCATGTCTAGGGATATCTCATCTTGTTCTTATTTTAGTACTGCTCAGTTATGTAGAATAACAATACAATAAACGACACTTACCGGCGTAAGAGTTCCAGCTAGCGTCCAGCTGGCAGACAAAAATAAAGCAGGTTGTAACTTAATACAAACCCTGCAAACTAACTGAGAAATTAAGCTGGTATTTATATAGAAATACTTCCACTCAGGTACCAGCAGCCAATCACAGCCCAAGCAATGGACTATCCCACTTTAGCATAATGAGATGCTCCATTGCACCATAAATAACTCTCTTCCTCAATGTTGAATCATGATTCACTCAGCTTACTCCACAACTGAGTGTTTATCTTGACCATGTGATTGTTCGACAAGTTATTGCTCACCCTGATTCTACCAATCAATAGCCAAGGGGAATTATAAACTGAATTCTTTATTTAATCTCTGGGGGTCAGATTCTTCTTGTTCCACAGTCGATAGATACAGAGAAAGGTTTTTGGGAGTTGGTTCTTACACATCAAACAATGTAGACGTTCCTTTTGTCTCCCAGTGGAGGGGCAGAGCAACTCCAATACCTAGTTAGAAATGTACACGTCGACGTGTTCAGTAAAATAGTTAAGATAAATTTCTCTTTGTTGAATTTCTTTCATCTCTCGAACCAAAACAACTAGCAATCACCGGCCAGAAGATGACAAGGAGAAAAGAGAGAAGTCTCAGCATATGAGTGAATCAACACCATCGCCCAAGGCCACCTCCACGAAGAGGATATGCAACACAAATTTTTTGCTTCCCTGCTGTCTACAGTCTCCAAAAATTTAAATGCAATGCTAAATTACCATTTTCTGTCTTCCTGAAACCTCTTCTTTTATTCTTTTAGTCCTGGGTATGACAATAAACTACATCCGCATCCTGGATAAGACAATAAACTAATCTGCATCCTGGGTATGATGATAAACTACATCCGCATCCTGGGTATGACGATAAACTACATCTGCATCCTGGGTATGACGATAAACTACATTCGCATCCTGGGTATGATGATAAACTACATCCGCATCCTGGTTATGATGATAAACTACATCCACATCCTGGGTATGACGATAAACTACATACGCATCCTGGGTATGACGATAAATTACATCCACGTCCTGAGTAAGACGATAAACTATATCTGCATCCTGGGTATGACGAAAAACTACATCCGCATCCTGGGTATGACGATAAACTACATACACATCCTGGGTATGATGATAAACTACATCCACGTCCTGGGTAAGATGATAAACTACATAAGCGTACTGGGTAAGACAATAAACTAAATCCACGTCTTGCGTATGACGAAAAACTACAACTACATTCTGGGTATGACGATAAACTACATCCACATTCTGGGTATGACGATAAACTACATCCACATCCTGGGTATGATGATAAACTACATCCGCATCCTGAGTATGATGATAAACTCCATCCGCATCCTGGGTATGATGATAAATTACATCCACATCCTGAGTAAGACGATAAACTACATCCGCATCCTGGGTAAGACGATAAACTTAATCCACGTCTTGGGTATGACGATAAACTACATCTGTGTCCTGGGTAAGAAAATAAACTACATCTGCATCCTGCATATGACAATAAACTACATCCAACAGCAAGGCCTCTGATCAGGAGGCTTTGAGGAACGTGGAATGAACTCTTAATTGCCCAGGTCCACCCTGACCCGTGGTTGTAACACCTGTTAGGGTCCCAGCTATGGGCAAATAGTTAATATCCAAACTTGTGTAAAAATAGGTTATAATAACCAGAAATACTTTGTTAAAAAAAAAATTATGAACAATAATTTTTGTAGGAAAAATTATTATTAGCAATACTTAAAAAAAATACCAGCAATACATCAGCTTTACATTTTAAAAAAACTCATTACCAGCTATAGATGTCTTGAAGGAAAAATATTCTCAGAAATAGATTTTTGAAAATAAATATATTACCAGCAATAAAATTTTTTTTTGGCGTTAAATAATCCATTGAGGTGTTGATATGCCGTAAAACAAACTAATGTATGCCAATTAGTGGTGTCACTAACCAAGCACTATCACAGAAACCTTATTTGATCAGACAGGTATCTTAGCTTAAAAATAATATCTTTGACCATGTCATAGCTATATATAAAAAAGAATTTACACTCAAGCCTAAATCAAAACTTTCTGTATCAGTCATTCACTTTTTAAAAATAATATATTTTTTTACTCTATGTCTTTCCATTCGTATGAATGTATTCATCTTGGTTGCTATACTCAAAATGCATTGGATGTTGTACTTCCTTGGGTGTCTGTCTTTGAATTTTGAACTGAACACTTTATTCAATCAATAGTGATGGATAGTTCTTATTCCACTTTCCAGACTTAGAAATCTCTCTTACCAGTTAATAATCATCACTATTATTCACCATCACATTGCTTGTCTGTTTCTTTCACTGAACCAGAGGATATGAAATATTGAACTGAACCCTTTATTCAATCCATAGGGGTGGATAGTTCTCATTCCACTTCATCCATCTCTTCCCACCAACTATGAGTTAAGTAGTTTGACTTGTTTAGTGGAAAAATCATTGTTATTCTCCAAAAACTCAAATATTCACTTACCAGAAAAAAATAATTATTCTTACATTTCAAAATGTTTCAACTTTTAATAACCTAGAAAAGGTTGACAATCCATAAAAACAGTCAATATGATTCTGCTTTCCATGCTTAAAGGAACTCTTTTACTGTTATGGTCCAGGTTAGGACCAAGGAAGAACAACATGAACACAAAAGTAGAAATAACAAAGGTATATTACACTAAATAATAATACAAGATGTGGAAGGTGTTGGTATGACTGTCAGTCTGGTTTGGAGTGAACTACTATCAGCTCGACTCGATTCGTCCCTCTCTCTTGAGAGCCATAGTATACATAGAGTTAGGAAGAGTTCATTCTGTAGTTATAGGTAAGGACCCATGACATTTACCATTTAGTACTCACCACTATTATTCACCATTGTGTTGATTGTCAGGTTCTTTCACCAAAGCAGAGGATATGAAATTTTAAATTGAATCCTTTATTCAATCCATGGGATGAACAGTTCTGTTGGGATCTGTCTGTTTGTTGCTGAGTTTTGGGATTCCAAACATTTAATAGCAACAACAACAACACAGTGAAGTTTCTTTTAACTTACTTATTATAAAACGCAGATTGTGTGTGTGCATGTGTCTGTACGTTTATATATTGGATCGGATTTCCTACATTTTTCAACCAATTTCAACAAAACTTCACAGGACTACGTAAAATTACCTTGCAGTGGTTCTGACAACGCCAAAAATTGGAAAAGCACAATTGTTTTTGCATGAAATCAATTTGAAAACACGATTAAGAGGTTGCTGTCAGGAGAAGGAAAGGGGGACAACTCATATCGAGTTATACTTATTATAAAAACCCAGGTTGTTTGTGTGTGTGTGTGTGTTCCTTTATATATGGGATTGAATTTCCTACATTTTTCAACCGATCTCAACAAAACTTCACTTTTTTTTTTTAGCAGGTAGTCTTTCTTATTGTCTTGCACACTTTTTTCTTTATTTTTACAATCAGAATGCTTTAAAAATTCCATTTACAAGAATTGTTTATAATAAAATTCTATTCAATCAGTAGACTCATAATGATTGAAAACAATGTTTTTGTTTGAGTTTGGGTTTGACCAATTTGTAAAAAAAAAAAACCTAATTAAGAAATGCGTGTCCGTCAACCTTAAACAATAATCTTTGTCAATTTTATTTTTCAGTCTTTATGATGGTCGATACTTGATCTATCTCTTACTGTTACATCCCCGGGCAACGCTGGGCTCTACAGCTAGTCTATTATATAATGGTGGAATTTATCTGTTCTGTTAGCACAGTACAGCCTTTTCTATTGATTTAATTCTTTTTTTTTTGTTCCCTTTTACTTTACATTCATTGCTTTGGCTGCTTCCTCGTTAGGGTTTAGAAATTACCAAAATCAACAGAAAAAAAGACAAGCTTAAGGCATGTGGTACATACTGTTTCTATTCTCCTAATTCTACCCCTATAGCAATGCAGACACGTGTAACAGGGTAGTTAAGTTGGTGTTGATGTAGTAGTAATCCTGACTTGATATTATTTGAGTGCTGTTAAAGTAATTACCCTATTGCCATATGTATTTGTAGTGTAGAGAATCCTCTTCTCTTTTGAAAACAAAATGAATTAAAATTTTCAACAATAATATAAACAATAAAAACTTGAGACACGTGTTAACATAAATAGCAAGAATTTGTATTTTTTTGTTTTGTGATGTGAATTACAGAATATTGGAATGGTGTGTGTAAAAATGTTCTCAGTGTGTCTTTTGTTTAAAAGTCAGTGCTTACTGTTACGTTAACCCCATATTTGTACCCTCACCTCAGATTTTATAAGTATATTTTCAGTACCTTGTGTATTTGCAACGAAACATATGAATCTTAATAACTTCTTTATTTCTTGAATATGCAGATTGTGAGATATATATTGTTTTTATAACCAGATGAGTCAGGGCCAGTTCTCGGAAAAGAACCTTCCCTTCCTCCCCCCATTTCCTACCTGGTCTCTGATGTGTAGGCCAAACAAATGCTGTTTAACAGATAGGTGCGAATGATATTAACCAGGTCCATAGTCATAGGCCAAATGGACGCTGTTTGACAGATAAGTGCGAATGACATTAACAGGGTCCGTGAATGATGCATACTTTTTTGTGGGGCCAACACGTGACTCAACATATAGCAGTTTTCATTTCGCACGTGTCGAGGTGACAATGATCTCACATAGCTGCTGGCTTTCAGAGGAATCGGACGTCACCAAAACCAGTCTTAGCTGTTTGCCGTTAGAAGAAGCAGTTGTCACCAAAACCAGACTCCGTTGTTTGATACCAGAAGAATTAGATGCCACCAAAAACCAAAGGGCCGACGAGAGAATCTAGAACAACATCCTCAACCCAAGTCAGCTACATTCCCGTGATTTTTCTGTGTGTCATCCTCGCCATCAACACGGATTGGACATCGCCAGTCAAAAACTCGTATTAGAATATTGACAATCCCATCCTTTACTTTCAGAGAAGTGTATGAATATCCTTTTGATCGAACTGTACCCCGATAATAGTCAATCAACGTCGATTCCAACCTTATGTAAGTTTCTGCATGTTTTTCTATATCTTATAATCTGCTATCTCTGTATTCATATGTATTTCGCCGCATTAGTATCTGTTTAATTGGTAACTTATCTCCCCATCCCTTGTATTATTTAGTTTTCTTTTTCTTACTTTGACACTTTGTATATTCTATAAATAAAATCTTTGTATTATATTCTCATGTCGTCTTCTGTTGTTCTGTGTCTGCGTATGGTTCATTTTCTCTCTGCGTTTACCGATGTCCGGAATTGGAGAATTCCCCTCCCAACGTTCTTTTCTTTATTTTTATATCAAACCTTGGGATCACTTACTTATTTTTTTTTATTTTCTCGTTGCATCCCGGCTATTGTAGTCTCAACAAAACCCTGGGCGTAACACTTACTTAGTTTGGTCCCCGAGATTTTGTTTGTTAGGATGGCATTTGTCATGGTTTGCTTCTGAGAATTTTGTTTGTGAGGATGGCGTTTGATATGATTTGGTTCTGAGAATTTCGTTTTTTAGGATGACGTTTGACATCATCTCTTTTCGATCTTCACAAGTGCTGGCAAAGATGTGAGTTTCTGTACTACTACTACTGTCTACTGGTTTACTGCTATAGGGTACCCTAATCTACACTACTGACTATCTTGTGGTGGAAGGGTCGTTTTTATAATGATGAGGGTAGGATGATGAAATATCCTTCTTTTCTATCATTGCTGATGACAAGGTTATTTTTAGAATGATGAAATATCCTTATGTTTTTATTATCACTGATGGCAAGGTTATTTTTAGAATGATGAAATATCATCATCATTCCAGACCATAACACACATACCAGGAGGCAGGAGTATTGCTTATCTGGAGCTACTCCATCTTCATTCTCCAGCATTGGTAGAGTTCAAAATCATTTATAGATTGAAGAAGTCAGTTCCAATGCCTTCTTGTGAGAAATGGAGCACTGCTGCTTTATATGTGTTGGAGCTGCACAGTCTTCATTTTCTACTCTCAATGGAGTCCAAAAGTGCTTGCATCCTTATGAGTGATGAATTATTTTCCTGTCTGCTCTGTTGCTATTCTCATGGAGAGTGTTTCAGTGAAAAGTGAAGTCTGGGCAGCTGCCGCCAATATATGGTAGCAGTACTCCATTGGAATGATACAGAGAACTGACCATTTTTCCAACATCTTTAGCAGTGGCTCGGATGGATGAGTTCCACTTAAGATCTGGGGGCTGAGTTTAAATCCTAATAAGCACTCAAGGTACTTAGTAAAAAAAAAAAAAAAAAGATTGAAAAATTTTTATTCAGAATGTATTCAGCCATTCTGAATATCCCAAAAACTGGTTGTGCAGCCTTGATGTAAACTTACAGTCAATCAAGTGATGGGGACTTTACTGTACGTGCATGAACAGACACTCTCTTGAGAGCTTGTGTACTGTGTGACAGTCATTTGTTATCTGTTCTGCATACAAAACACTTTTCAGCTCAACCCAATAAATTTAACTTTCTAAAGTGACTAAAAAAATTTCAATACAGACAAATGACTTAGCTTGAGGAAAATCTGATGAAAACTAACCTACAAAATTTATTTCCCCAAAAAACTACATTGAATAACTGTGTAAAAAGTCAGGGATCGATTTTACACTGTATTGATATTATGAACAGAACCCCCTTTCTAAATCGATTAAAAAAATTTTGATTCTGACAAATGACTTAGCTTGAGGAAAATCTGATGAAAACTAACCTACGAAATTTATTTCCCAAAAAACTACGTTCAATAACTGAGTAAAAAGTCAGGGATCAGTTTTACACTGTATTGATATTATGAACAGAACCCCCTTTCTAAATCGATTAAAAAAATTTTGATTCTGACAAATGTATCTTGAGAAAGGTCCAATTAATCTATAAGAATTATTTCCAATTTATTTCCCCTATTTGTCTTTTTAAGTAGTACTCTTCTGTCCTTCAGGTTATAATCAGAAGCATTAAGTTACCTAGTCTTAAAACATTTTAGGTTAGTTATATCAAGTTTCTCGTGCAGGAAAATCAACACTAAGACAAATTAGACAATTTGTTTGACCCAACCATTTTTAATGAAGAAATTTATTTCCATGAACAACTATTGTTCCAAATGTTTTAAAACGGATTAATAAAAATCATTAAATAGTAATAACTACAACATACTCACACCCAATCACAGACTAATCAAATGTGATGAAAAGTCAACCTGTAGAGTCCATTTTCAATGAGGAAATTTATTTCCATGTACAATTTCTGTATGCAGAAGAGTAAAGTCCAGATAACTCTGTAAAAAGGCTGTGGTCGATTTTAAACAGTATCGATAATATGGACAACACATCAATTCTAAATTGATAAAAAATCAACATTTTTTGATCCACATGTAATGGCTTGTGTAAGCTCTAAATTGATTGATTCATTAATGTGTTTTTTATGGCTTATCAACTTTTTACAGGTTATTTAAAGCCAGAAAATATTTTGAGACCATAAGAACTTTTAGCAGATAATAATGATTTACTGATAAAAATCCTACTAATTAACCCATAGCTGGGAGGAGAAGTGGTAGATTAATATGTTTTCCAAAAGTGAAAAGAGGGAAAAAAAAACGCATTTACGTTTTGAAGCGTTCAGAAAGCAAGAATGGCAGATTGAACTAGTGGTATCTTGATTTGTACAAGTGACATTGTAGTTATAGAGACTCATTTAAACTTCAGTGATTGAAGCCAAGATGCTATGTTAGGACCAATAACATTGCAGATTTTGTCAAAATTTTTAACTGAACCCTTATTTGTGTATAAGTGAATATAACGACCACATCTATAATTAGATTCCCTGATTTCCAATTCTTTACACCACCTTTACATCCAAGCTTACAGCACCTGGTATTCCCAAGGAGTTACCCATCTAGATACTGACCAGGTTTGATGTTGCTTAACTTCAGTGATTATATGTGAACTGGTGTTTCCCCATGACATGGTTGTAAGCGGAGTAAACTCTAAAGAGTGTTAATGTACAAAAATTACCACCACCACCACCAAGATTTTTTACTATTTTTTTTATAAGTAGGCCAATGCAGTTTCCAAAGATTTCTCTGAATGTTCTTTAACCATTTCATATTGATTGCAGGCTCTTGCCACCTATTTCATCTGGGACAAAAGGCAAAGAGGCCGGATTAGCACATTACAATCTTGGAGATCTGGGATTTGTACCTCGATTGAGTCAACAAATTCCAACAAGTCTGGATAAGATGCGCTCTTTGATTCCAGTTCAACAAGCTGGTGCTCGTAGATTGCTCACTCGGTCGATTGGTGTACAAACAATGAGTGCCACGAAAGTAAGTCTTTTCGTTTGTCATTCATTACTTAAATGTTTTTCTTTTGTCAGATTTTTATGGATTGATATTTTCCGTTACTTACAGTGTTCAGACTGTTGTCCACATCTTTATTGCCATATTCACAATATTTCAGCTGTTATATGCTGCAGCCTTCTTCAGATGATTGGAATTTTGAACAGAACCCTCTATTTTGTCCAACAGGATAGATCGTTCTAGTTCCACGTGCCATGCCTCTTCTGGGTGTCTCGGTTATTTCTATCTCAACTCTCTCAGTTTCTTTCACCACTGCTGTAGCCAGGTATTGAACTCACAACACTTTGGGTCAAGTCACTGGATCCAATCAACACTTTTATCCACTGGGCTATGCATCCTTGAGAATAAAACCGTTCCAAACACCTGAAGAAGGTCAGAGTGTACAATGGCTGAAATGTTGTGAATATAGAAATAAAGATGAGGACAACAGTCTGAACAATGTAAATAGTGTAAATGATTACAATATCTCATCTCACAAATATAGACAGATCCTGAAGAAGGCCAGAGCATAAAATAGCCGAAACGTCGTGAATATGACAATAAAGATGAGGACAACAGTCCGAACAATGTAAATAATGTAAATGGTCATGTCATGTAAGAAATTCAACAAATCCTTACCAATAACAGAAATAATTTAAAATAATTTTTTTTTTATATCCCGTGACCTGTACAGTCATAAGGACACCATGTTTACTGCAGCTAAAGTAGAAGTGGTGTTTCTTTGGGAAGATAGCCTGACAGAGCCCAACCCTTTCCAGGCTGGTTTTGAATTCAGAGTTTTTCCTTCTCTTAGACTGGTTGCCGCCCATGATTATAGAACCCAGTCTCTGACTACAGATATTGATTGCTTTAAGCATAATTAAAGCAATTAATATCTGTAGTCACCTTTACAGCTATATAATATTTCTGCATAGGAGGCACAGTGGAGTAATGGATAGTGGCTCGGATTGAGGAATCAGAGAGGCGTTTAATTCTAGTCTTAATCCATTACATTCTTACGTGCTAATACCCTTGGGAAAGGTATGAATCCTCTTCTTCTCTCTTGATTTATTTATTAACACAAACAAAACAATTTATTATAATTTATAATAAAAAAGGCACTGTGGAGTAATGGATGGCATGTTGGATTGAGGAATCAGAGGCGAGTTCAATTCTAGTGAATCCATTACATTCACTTACGTGCTAATACCCTTGGAAAAGGTATGAATCCTCTTCTTCTCTGATTTATTAATTAAAACAAACAAAACAATTTATTATAATTTATAATAAAAAGGAGGCACTGTGGAGTAATGGATAGCCTTTCGGATTGAGGAATCAGAGGCGAGTTAAATTCCAGTCGAATCCATTACATTCACTTACGTGAAAAATACCCTAAGGAAAGGTATGAATCCTCTTCTTCTCTCCTGATTTATTTATTAACACAAACAAAACAATTTATTATAATTTATAATAAAAAGGAGGCACAGTGGAGTAATGGATAGTGGCTCGGATTGAGGAATCAGAGAGCCGAGTTCGAATTCCAGTCGAATCCATTACATTCACTTATGTGCTAATACCCTTGGGAAAGGTATGAATCCTCTTCTTCTGCCGCCAGCTATGGGTAAATAGCAAGACAGACTGACACGAACTCAGTCCACACCGGGATTGATAAGACAGATGAGACAACTTATATTTTCATCTGCCGAAATAAGCCTATTCCCTATATGAGCTGATTTGGGATTTTATTGTTTATTAATTATTTGCTCTGTAATAATAAATACATTGAGCTTTTTTTGTGGACCAGTTTTAATATTTTATATTACTAGGATCCACTTGGATTATATACCAATGAATTTATTACTTTTACTATATATATATATATATATATATATATATATATATATTGCACATTATTAAGCTTCTAAATAATAATAATCTATTAAACAATAGACATGAGTTAACGGTTTTTTGTCGACATCATCAGATTCATGGTTTGAATAATTAGCTAAAAACAAGTATACAATATAATAACTTGATTAATCCTTAGCCCAATCATCAGATTCATGGTTTGAATAATTAACTAAGAACAAGCATACAATATAATAACATGATTAATCCATAGCCCAAATAAATAGTTTAAATACCTTACAAAAAAGATAACCCTTTATGAAGTTGTCAAAAAACAAACGTTACGGCAGATTTTTTATGTGCACAAATCCCTTTCATAAAAAAATAAAATAAAAAAATAAATAAATCTCCATAGACACGCATACCAGACTAGGGTTAATACATCTTCCGTTTCAAATTTAGACACCCCCACATTTCCCTGACTTGACATCCATGAAAGTAACTCTATACTGATACTTATTATTAACACCCAACACACGCCTACCCAATTTAAACAATTCGCTCTAGCTGTTACCATGGAAATTTTGATTTCAATTATTAAAACACGTAAATTTCAGAAATACGTTATTCCAAAAAAAAATTTCGCTTGAAGATGGAACAGAGTTTACTTTAACTCAATTTAATTCAAATAATTATATTGAAGTTTAAATAGATAATTTATATATATATATATATATATATATATATATATGTGTGTGTGTGTCTGAATAAAGACAAAATGAAAACTTATCTTAGAAGTCATGTTTCATTCTCTAATGAACTTTATCAAGGCAAATGTAAGGATTTTATTTTGCAACAAGTATTCATAAACAAAACTAAAAATATCATTAGCTTTTCAAAATTTTTAAATTCAAGAATGCTCATTCACATTGGCTAAATTAAGTTTTCCTTTTGTCTTTATTCATATTGTCCTTATATTTTTTGTAATATCTGAAATTTTAAACATATATATGTTTACCCAATATGCAAATGAAGTAATTTTAAGCCCATTGTACCCCAAACTTACTACTACCAGTTACAATGAACAGATGTCCCCTGAATACTGGGCCTCAAACTCACACCTGATCTCAAGTGGAACTTGTATATATGATCCATCATTAAAAAATGCAAGTAAAATGATCAGCTTCCACTAATATTCTAATTCGTAGCTGACACCTCATGCTATCCTTTACCTTTACAAGAGTCAGGTAAGGCTGAAAAATCCTGGAGAAGAGTTATTTTCACCCTCAGACCTCTCTCTCACAGGCGGAGGTGTGGCAAGTCTCTCACTGCTCTATTGGTACTTCTATGGAACGTACTCAGATGAACTATATTCTTTGGTTCTGTCAGGCCTAACCTTCCCGGCTAGCACCCGCTATCTCATTTACCTTGTAGCAAACCATTCACATTCCTATTTTCTATTGGTGAGAACTTCCACTCAAACAGCTTCTTCCTATTAACTACTTCTCTGTTGAAAAGACTCCCAAGAGCTTGCTTCCCCAATCACTACAATCTTAACCTGTTCAAGTCTAGAGTTTCTGTCTATATTTCTAAGATGAGATATTATGTACACTATTTACATTTCTGAGATGAGGTATTATGTACACTATTTACATTATTTCTGAGATGAGGTATTATGTACACTATTTACATTATTTCTGAGATGAGGTATTATGTACACTATTTACATTATTTCTGAGATGAGGTATTATGTACACTATTTACATTATTTCGTACACTATTTACATTATTTCGTACACTATTTATATTATTCCCCCCCTCCCAAGTTCTCCACTGCCTTAACTGGGTATGGAACTCAAATCCTTTGGGTCCTGTCACTGGATCTAACCAACACCTTTATCCACTGTACCAAGGACACATGGCACAGTGGATAAAGGCATTGGTTAGATCCAGTGACAGGACCTAAGTTAGAGGGGAATTAACAGGAGATAACTGATAACTGACATCTATTAAACATAATACGTGGAACTAGAACAATCTACCCCAGTGAGCAAAATAAAGAGTTCAGTTCGACATTCCAGCCACCTGAAGAAGGCCGGAGTGTACAATGGCCGAAACGTTGTAATAAATATGGCGACAAAGATGAGGACAATAGTCCGATTAATGTAAATAGTGAAGTCAAGAGATAACCGTTATTTTACCCTCCTATCTGTATATAATTATCTTTTAATGTAACCCTCTATCTCAAGCAGCCCCTGGTGTTATTGTTCTGTTGCTGTTAGATTAAGATCTCCCCCCATCATTTGGTAGGTTTTTGATAGCAGCAGCAGCATGTTTATCTCCCCTACAGTTCTTAATGGACTCAACCTCTCAGCCTTTTACAGGTTGAACCTTATTGTAATAAGAAGAAAAAAAATACAGGGTGTCCATAAAGTTCGTGTGCACTTTAAAAATTTATAACTTTATTTGTATTTGTGATAGAAATAATCTGTAAAAAAATGTTATAAAGTTTAATGTACCGAGTTTTAAGAATAGCTAAAATAACTAATGTGATTTCAAGCATTACTGTAAATCAGTTGGCAAATGTTTTCCGTGAACTGCAAAATCGTATTATCCTTTGTATTGCTAATGATGGAGGACATGTGGAAACTTAAATAAAATTTCAATAAAACCTTAAAAAAATATAGATTTACTTCTTTCTAATCCTTTTTACAAATTATTTCTATCGCAAATATAAATAAAGTTATAAATTTTTTCAAGTGCACACGAACTTTATGGACACCCTGTATTTTTCCGAATTTTACACATTTTCTGTTTTAATTTTTCTCCCTCTCATCTTTTAAATTTCAGGCTTTATTCTTTGCTGAAAAAATGCTGGCTCACAGTTCCTTGTCCACGAAGAATCCACTGTCCGATGCTCGTAGCCTGAGTTCTCTTATCACGCCACCTTTGCTCAGCCCAAAGATCAGTGTTAGTATCAGAAATAAAGCCTCTTAAAAGTAAAAAAACAAAAAACAATAACATTGGCAAACTACCAGGAGTTGCTGAGGGTTTTTTAAGGCTTATTGAACAGATACTCCTAAAAAAAGAGTTCAGTTGAAAGATTTGGCATAGAGGAGTGGCAATATAAAAGTAATATAACGGTTGTGTGGCAATATGAAATTTATATGGCAATGTACAGGTGACATAACAGTGAGATCTGTCTGAAAAGTCTTCGGCCATTGAATTTATATTATAAAAGAAAGGCCAATTCTCTGAGTAACACATGCTGTCTGCATCAGACTTGGCATTTGGGTATGTGTTACGTTAAGTGATAAATTATAAATTTTTCTTTCTTTTCTTTTTTATTTTTCTTTCTTTTTTTCTTTTTCTTTTGTTTTTATTTTGTTTTTAACATTAGCTTCCTTTCCTTTCTGTATGTGTTTATTTTTCATTTTCCTTTTTTTTTTCTTTTTTGTTTCTTTTGTTTATTTCCTTTTTTCCTTTCTTTCTTTATTTTCCTTTCTTTCCTTCTTTCTTTCTTTCTTTATTTTCTTTTCCCTTTCTTCCTTTCTTTCTCTATTTTCTTTTCTTTCCTTCTTTCATTTCTTTACTTTCTTTTCATTTCCTTACTTCCTTCCTTTCTTTTTCTTCTCTGTTTCTTTTCTTTCTTTTTGTTTCTTTCTTTTTGTTTCCTTCCTTTCTTTTCTTTTCCTTCCTTCCTCTTTTTTTCTTTCTTGCTTTCTTTTCTTTTCCTTTCTTCCTTTCTCATTCTTTCTTTCTTGCTTTCTTTTCCTTTCTTTCTTCTTCATTTCCTTTCTTTTTCTTTCTTTCTTTTCTTTTCTTTTTTCCTTTCTTTTTTCTTTTCCTTCTTTCCTTTCTTTTCTTTTTTCTTCTTTCTTTCTTTCTCTTTCTTTCTTGCTTTCTTTCTTTTCCTTCCTTTTTCCTTTCTTTCTTTCTTCTTGTTTTTCATTTCTTTTCTTTTTCTTTCTTTCCTTTTTCTTCTTTCTTTCTTTAGTTTTCTTTTCTTTCCTTTCTTTTTCTTTTTTCTTCTTTCTTTCTTTTCTTTCTTTTTCGTTTCTTTCTTTTTCTTTTCCTTCCTTTCTTTTTCTTCTTTCTTTCCTTTTCTTTTTCTTTTTTTTCCCTTTCTTTCTTCTTGTTTTTGTTTCCTTACTTCCTTTCTTTTTTCTTCTTTCTTTACTTTTTTCTTTTTCTTTCCTTTCTTTCTTTTTCCTTTCTTTTGTTCCGTCTTTTCTTTTTTTCTTTCCTTTCTTTTCCTTTTTTCTTTATTCTTTCTGTCTTTCTTTCTTTTCCTCTCCGTCTATATTTCTTTCTTTATTTCTCACATGTCCTGTTAGACTATTTAAACTTTTTCCCTTATATCCAAACTATTAGGTTGACTCATAAGTAACGTCTGTTTTTGTTTATCAAGTTTATTCTTAAAAAAAAATAAAATAAAATACATTTTCTCCAATTATATATTCACAATTGTTTGCAATGTATCTTTGATTTGTCTGTGAGGGGGGCAACATTTTTTGTTTAATCCACTGTGTACGCTGCCACTGCCATACAAAAACTAATGCATGTTAGTCTATTCCTAATTTAGTCTTAACTGCCACATCTATATAATACTAAAAGTTTAACATTGCCTACGTGCTTGTGTGGTGTGTCCATCCAGTGCAGAATGATTTAACTTAATCTGATTTTAAAATATTTTAAGCAAATAAGATTTAAAAATACGAGTTCTTTATACCGTAAGTATTTTTATTTTAACTTTCTTCAAACAGACAATTTTTTTTAATTAAAATATCTTTATGTTAAAGACAGACACAAAGAGATCCCGCTTTGCTGTTTCGTCCAGTTGTTTGTAGAGTAATTATTTATATTTCAGCCTTCTTTAAATAAACAATATTTTAAATATTTAAAAAACATTTTTATGTTAATCTGATTTAAAAAATATTTTAAGCAAATAAGATTTAAAAATACAAGTTCTTTATACAGTAAGTATTATTATTTTAACTTTCTTCAGATAATTTTTTTAATTAAAATATTTTTAAGTTAAAGACAGGCACAAAGAGATCCCGCTTTGCTGTTTCATCCAGTTGTTTATAGAGTAATTATTTATATTTCAGCTTTCTTTAAACAAACAATATTTTAAATATTTTAAAAAAAAATAATCTGATTTAAAAAAATATTTTAAGTGAATAAGATTTTAAAAATACCAGTTAGTTCATACAGTATTTTTATTTTAACTTTCTTCAAACAGACAATTTTTAATTAAAATATTTTTAAATCAAAGACAGACACAAAGAGATCACGTTTTGCTGTTTCGTCCAGTTGTTTGTAGAGTAATTATTTATATTTTAGTTTTCTCTAAATAAACAATATTTTAAACATTTAAAAAATATTATGTTAATCTGATTCAAAAAATATTTTAAGTGAATAAGATTTTAAAAATACGAGTAAGTTCATACAGTAAGTATTTTTATTTTAACTTTCTTCAAACAGACAGTTTTTTAATTAAAATATTTTAAAGTTAGAGTTAGGCACAAAGAGATCCCGTTTTGCTGTTCTGCCCAGTTGTTTGTAGAGTAATTATTTACATTTCAACTTTCTTTAAATAAACAATATTTTAAACATTTAAAAAATATTTTTTGGCATATTTAAAAAATTGAAATTAAAAGTTTATCCCAGAAGTTCTATTCCTTTTAAATGCTGTAAACAATCAGTAAAAAGTTAAAAATGAACTTGTAAACCAGAACAATGATGACACGAATGAAGTGAAATATTTAACTGAATCATAATAAAATTAACTTTTATTTCAATGGAACGTTGAAATCAACTTCAATGTTTTATTACCTGAACCGTCAGTGACCCAACAGGTCACAGGTAGTCTAGCTTGATTATAAAACTCCCAATGATCATAAATTCACACAACCACCACACCAGCTAGACAACATCTTTTGATTCGTGGCAACCCAACATACATGTATAATGGTTAACAAACCCTGAACACGAGGTGTTCAATGCCATTGCCACATTCTCATATACCTGTATAGGTTTCCTATGGACAATAGCACCCCTAACAGTGCTACCAAGTAGTAGGTCTTTCTCTCAAAAGCACTGTGTATCTCAGTGAATTCCAATGTGGGAGTGTGGTAATTTTTCTCAAATGGTGATCACAGAAGAAAAGACAAATGCCAAAGAAAATCACAAACACTGTTGTCAAATCAACTACAGGTTTATTATAATGATATATATATATATATATATATATATAAAAGTGAACATAGAATTCAACACTTAGAGGCGACAGTCTGTTTCATGCTAGATGCAATTGTCAGGCCTGATGATTGCATCTAGCATGAAACAGACTGTCGCCACTAAGTGTTTTTCTTCTTGTTCTTGTAACGGCATTCACCCGGGGTGGTTTGAGCCGGCTCCAATATTGTAGTTTCATGGGAATTTGGAATTCACAAGCGGTTCCCAAACCCGCATGTAAGTGTTGACTTCTATATTCACTTTTATATTTACACACGCTCTATCTCTGATATTGAGCACTTTATCCCATAAATATAGCACATCTTAAGACTATATTTCTTCATATATATATAGAGAGAGAGATAGATAGATAAGTATCATTATTTAGCTTACTTGACAGACACAAAAAAATTCAAAATTCTTTTTAAAATATTACGTTCACTGAATTGTACTAAGTTATGATAAGTAAATATAGTTTTTACTTAATAACAATATCACGTAATCACTACAAATTGATACAAAAATTTAAAAGATTTAAAACTTTATAAATTATTCTAATTAAAATTTTTAAAAAATTAAAAACAGTTCTCGTAAAAATTCCTTATTCATTGATTTTTTTCCTTATGACAGTAGAGTCCATAATAATATCTTATTCATAAAAGCAATTAAAAGTTTTTCCAATTAAATAATGTCTTAGTTTTATTGCATTTTTTTATTTTATGATTCTGAGCAGATTTTAGGTAACTGGTGGTCCTGTTTTACAAAAACAAATTAATGATTTAAATTCTCCAAGGAGGTTACTTATCTAAGACATTTTTTTGATTAAGAATGCAGCAGTTTCCAGCAACAAGGGGCCAATGACCCCTGGTACAGCAAAAATCATCCACCCAATGATTCAGTTCAGACCCAACGGAAATGCTGGTCATCACTCCAGCATTGAAATAACTTCATTTTCAAAATGGGATTAACCCAGATAAGATTTATTTCAAAACAATCCAACCTGGGTAAAATTTGAGAACAGCAAAAACCTGTCATCGATCTGTCTCTTTGTGTAAGCCTGGGAATCTCTCAGTTGTACTGTTTTATTTTGTTTAAGTTGTCCCAGGTTCCAATCATCTTAGGGCCTGATTCATCTCATTTTATAGGTTTCAATCTATATTTTTACTTTGTTCATATTCACAATCTATCAAAGGCCAAGTTTTTCTGTCTCTCATTCCCAAATAGAATCTGCCTCAAATCACCATCACATGCACTAATAAATATCAAATTTGCCCTTTTATATGATTAGCAGAAACGATGATATATTCACTGGCAAATTTGGACCTTTTCCCTTGACACTGCTATCATTTTAACTACCTTCACTCCTCAGCTATATTTATTGTTTTCAAAAGCAATGATTAGAATTGGAATAAAACTTAAACATATGAAAGTGAACTTATACATTTTCTTTGTCCCTGTGGATTGAGAACAAAAAATAATAAAAACTATTTATTTATTAGATTGTTTACTGGAATGGTTGGCAAAACATCAGCTAATTGCCAATTGATTCAAAAGTTCCAATTCCTGTTGGGTTTGTTATATTCACTTACGTGCAAATATCATTGGGAAAGTGTTATAATGGAACACACCTATTCTATAGTTAATAGACTCTCCCACCTCTAATAAGTAGGAGTAGTAAGAGTAACGAGTCAGTTGCTCAGTGGGTCAGTTAGTCAGTCGATGCTGGACGACCGTTAGTCAGATACTAAAGTATCAGCAACCACAACTAGATTACTCTGCATCATACCTATTATATGAAGTTCCAAACGTTTTGTACGTCAAACCTATTTTAGGACCGACTTAGTACAAATACAAGCCTCCACTGTGAAATCACTCCATAACAGAAAGGTATTAATCCACCTCTTCTTCCCCCAGCTATGGGTTATTTAGTAAGACTTGTATCACTAAAACAATCATTATCTTCCCACACCAAATTCTTATAATCTAAATATATTTTCTGGCTTGAAATAACCTGCAAAGGGTTGATAAGCCGTAAAAAACGAATCAAGTGAAACTTATATATAGGATTTATTGCTAAAAATACTGAGAAAATGATTGGTTCCTGGTACCGCTCCAGTAAGTATCTGATTCCTTCTGCTATGATCTGTCTTTACAAGAGGTAGATCAGACCAAAAATGAAGTATTGCTGCTATACCTGGGCTGAAGCTGCTCAGTCATTACTTGCCTGTCTTAATAGAGTTCAAAAGTGGCCTTATGGGTGAGGGATTATTTTCCACCCTACAACCCCTTTCCCACAGACGAAACGTCTCAAGCCTCTCACTATGGCGTGTGTTCTGACAAGCTACATTCCTTGCTTCCACCAATCCTGACCTTTTCAACTCGGATATGCCATACCATCTACATGAAGGATGAATCATCCTCATCCTCTTCATATTCCATTAGCAAGAAGGAAGTTCCACTTGGACAGCTTCTCCCAAGAACTGCTCCCAAGAGGATGTTTTCCCAATCACTACAATCTTAACCTCTTTAAGTCTAGTGTTAACCATTATTTCTCGTATGTAACCTCATAAACTTTTCTTATGCTCATCATACAATAACTCTCTACCTTGAGTGGCTCTTAAGCCTTGTACTAGGCGAAAATTAGTAAAAAAACAAAAATATTATTTTGTTCATTACTTTGGTTTGCATACTGTAAATACAGTACATTTATTAATTCAGACATTAGCTTTATAAGTCCCCAAAATTCATACACTAATGGATAGGGGGAAAATTATCTCAAAGACAGAAACAGAGGGATATTACTCAGAAAACAGCCTTGGTCCTACCATATGTGAATGGCTTATTGGAAAAGATTCAAAAGATCTGTGTTCCATAGAACATCAGGACAACCTTCAGGAATGGTTCAACACTATGCAGAGATCTATTCCAAGTATAACCACCCATATAGGAGAACATTATTAAGGTCTGTGTGTATGCCAGCTCATGCAACTGTAGCAAGAGATATAATGGAGAAACAAGCCACCCCCTTAAGATAAAACTACAAGAACATTGTAAATCCATAACACAAGAGGAAATAGGCATGGCTGACTATAGAGGGAAAAGGGAGATCACTGCCCTCTGTGGGATGAAGATGAAATAATTGACAGAGAACATCAAAGGAAAATATGAAAACTTAAGGAATCAGCACATATGATAGGCTACAAAAATCTCCTGAGCTGGTCAAGTAAAGAAATAAATATAATATGGGAACCAGTAATAAAGAGTTTTAGAGAAAAACAACAACAAAAAAAATTGCAAAAGTTGCAGTATGGGCTCTGGTAAAAAACAGTTTCTGAGCCATTAAGTCAGCAAAAATTTATTCACTGATGTCCCCAAGGACACGTGGACCAGTGGATAAAAGGGATGGTTGCAGTAATCCAGTGAATCCATGGAATGAGAACAATCTACCCCATTGGAATAAATAAAGGGGTTGGTTCAAAATTTCAATGTATATCACCTGAAAAAGGCCAGAGCATACAATGGTCGAAACATCATAAATATGACAATAAAGATGAAGACAACAGTCCGAACAATGTAAACAGTGTAAATAGTTACAATAACTCATCTCAGAAATATAGACAAGTCCTGAAGAAGGCTGGAGCATACAACAGCCAAAACATTATGAATATGACAATAAAGATAAGGACAACAGTCCAAATAATGTAAATAGTTACAATACCTCATCTCAGAAATATAGGCAGATCCTGAAGAAGGCCAGAGCATACAATGGCCAAAAACATTGTGAATATGACAAAGATGAGGACAACAGTTCAAACAATGTAAATAGTGACAATACCTCATCTCAGAAATATTGACAGATCCTGAAGAAGGCTGGAGCGTACAACGGCTGAAACGTCATGAATATGTTAATAAAGATGAGGACAACAGTCCGAACAATGTAAATAGTGTAAATCATTATTTTTTATTCTGAAGAGAAAACAGTCGCAATCAAAGTTTTCATGCAAAGTACAATGCCAACAGGTTGAATTTATATTTTATTTTGTAAGACTTCTAACTGTAAATTAGTCAAGTATAGTGGTCATTAAAGAAGTAAATTAAGTGAGGCGTGACTGTATTTTTTTATTTTTTATTAAATTTTGTAGAAATATTTTTAGAGCTATCATCCAATTGAAATATACACACACTCGTCAAGGTACATATGTTACAATTTGTATGAAACTGAAGCGGGCACCTATGTTGTGAGCTAATTTCCCTCACTGTCTGGCAACAAACCCTGGGTAACAAGTAAAAAGTGTATGCTGAAATCTGTGGCATTCTGAAGTCATTTTTACAAGTGAACTTAAACTGAATATGTTATTAGTAGGTCTATGTTATAACTTACAAGGAATTTTGAACAGAACCCTTTATTTAATCTACAAGGGGTAGATTGTTCTTGTCCCAATGCTGATATTTCATCGAGTTCTTATTTAATACTGCTCAGTTATTGCTTGCTACCATTTCCAATGAGCCCAAGTACACACTGCTCGACCCAGGGATTGGACTATGTTACCAAATTCACAAACCAACAGAATATCCATTAGCCTTAAATGTCTTAAAGAGTCAGTGTGTATGCATAGAAATAAATACAATCTAGAACTGCTAATAAAGAAAGAAAGACAAATGACAGGCTGTCAATAGCAGCAGCAGCTTTAACAGAAATGAAAGCTTCAGTGGATGCAATCAAGCATGACAAGCAGTGGCAGTACTCATCAGAAGGCAAGTTAGGTTTAAGGCTCCATGTTCTCCACTAAATACATTCTGATATTTCAAATTGGAATATTTGTGTCATATGAGTGACAACTTATGCCAACATTTCTTAACCTTTTTACCCTTGTGGAACCCTCAAAAGAACTCCTGCATAAAAATTATTATATACCATTATTAATATTAATTACATTATTCAAACTGTTATCCTCATCTTCATTGCCATATTCACAAAGTTTCAGTCATTGTATACTCTGGCCTTCTTCAGGTGATTGGCATTTCAAGCCGAAACAATTATTTCATCCACTGGTAGATTGTTCTAGTTCCACATGACATGCCTCTTCTGGATGTCTCAGTTATTTCTCTTTAACTCAACTCTCCAAGTTTTTTGGTTCACCATTGCTGTAGCCTGGTATTGGAAATGAAAGAGAATGAAAATACTTTAGAAATTATCGGAAACCCAATCCTAAACAGAAAACAAGGGATAAACCTCTACTCTTGTTTAAAATACCAGGAAGGTGTATGAACCGGATTTATTTGAACCAATGTTCTCACCTAAGCTCGTAAAATCATCTTTAAGTTGTCCAACCCTCCTGTCTTCTTAAAGTGTTTATTCACTTTGTTAATGACATCAAAATTTCAATTTTGTTTTTTTTAATCAGTTCTCCCTAAGCAAAGTAATAATGGGGCTACTAGAAATTAAATAGAATGAAAATAATTTAGAAGAACCCAGAAACTCAATCCTAAGCAGGAAACAAGGGATAAACCTATACTCCTGTTCAAAAGACTGGGGAGGAGTGTGAACCGGACGATAGGCACAACTATCTGCTCATGTAGGGACAAAAAAATAGCAAATAAAAATTCAGTGTTTAAGTAAAGATGTTAGAAGTATAAAGTTGAAGTAGACATTTTAGAAGGAACCAGAAACCCAATCTTAAACAGGAAACAAGGGATAAACCACTACTCCTGTTCAAAAGACTGGAGAGGGGTGTGAGACAGAATTTTTAAAAAATTCTTGCAACAAGTATTTGTAGACAGAAGTAAAAATGTTGTTAGTTTTTTAAGAATTTTTAAAACTAAGAATGCTCATAAATATACGTCAGACTAACTGAAAGGCAAGGCAAATTATGGAGGATGCTTAGTGATATAAAATTATGGAGGATGCTAAGTGATATAAAATTATGGAGGATGCTAAGTGATATAAAATTATGAAGGATGCTAAGTGATATAAAATTATGGAGGATGCTAAGTGATATAAAATTATGAAGGATGCTAAGTGATATAAAATTATGAAGGATGCTTAGTGATATAAAATTATGGAGGATGCTAAGTGATATAAAATTATGGAGGATGTTTAGTGATATAAAATTATGGAGGACGCTTAGTGATATAAAATTATGAAGGATGCTAAGTGATATAAAATTATGAAGGATGCTAAGTGATATAAAATTATGGAGGATGCTAAGTGATATAAAATTATGAAGGATGCTAAGTGATATAAAATTATGAAGGATGCTAAGTGATATAAAATTATGGAGGATGCTAAGTGATATAAAATTATGAAGGATGCTAAGTGATATAAAATTATGAAGGATGCTAAGTGATATAAAATGATACTGGTCTCTTTTAATCATCTGCAAGAACCCTTTTTACCTCCAGGACGGTTAACATTTTCCACTGACATGATATGGAAAGATCATATGGAATTAACTGCTAGGTCTACTGCACAGAAAGTTTGTTCCCTGTGCCATTCTGGACAATTTTTTTGTCAGAATCCATCTTACACATTTATACATCAACCATTCATCCATTTGAACATTTTTGGCAAATCTGGTTTGGTATTTAGAGATTCTTGATAAAATCCAAAGAAGAATCTGCAGTATTATTGGTCCTGACCTGGCATTTTGGATTCAGTTACTTATGTCTTTGTCTTCATTACCTGAAAGATCCTTTCCTGTCTCCCATCAGCATGGGTGATACTAACCCCCCTGGGAATGACTCAGGTAACTTGAAGTGAATCCATTGCTCAATCTGCTGCTAACAATGTTGATTCTCTGTATCATGTCAGACAATTTTTTTCTCCAGAATCCATCTTACATATTTATAAGTTTACCATCACCCATACTTTGAATATTGCTGCCACATCTGGTCTGGTGTTCCTGCTATGCATTTTGAGATTCTTGATGAAATCCAAGGAAGAATCTGCAATGTTATTTGTCCTGACCTGGCATCTTAGCTTCAGTCACTTTCCCACTGCTGTAAGATATTTTTTCTGTGCCTTTTCTATAAATATTTTCATGGTTATTGTTCTGATGAGCTTTCCACTTTGGTACCGAGATTTTATGAAATTAAGTGCAGTCCTAGATTGTCAGCTAGGTCTCATTTTACAGCTGAAATGGCTAGATGTAGCCATAAGTTCTATGCTAACAGTTTCTTCACTTGCACTTCTCGCTTGTAGAATGATCTTCTAGCTTCTTGTTTTCCAGTCAACTTTGATCTTGAATAAATGCAACATTAATCATTATTGTCTGCCTTCTTAATTCCTGTTCTTTTATTGTTTTCTCTCCTTAATAATGTTTTCTTTTACTCATATTCTCTCACACTTAGTAACCCTTTGCCTCTTCTTGGTTTTATTGTCTTGCTTGAGGTGAAATGATGACGCCTTCAGCGTCCATTTTCTTTATTCCACCTATAATGCAGTTAATAATGTAGCAAGAGACAAAAAGTTATCTCCCCTTGACCAAAACAAAACATAGCAATAAAAATAAATTATAAATATTCTTGAGAACAGAAAGAGTCACATGATATGATGAGACCCACACAAGACATTGTTAGGCGGGGAAGTCAATCTTACTCTTTTTGCTCCTTGAACTTGTAGTAACAAGATGCACAATTTCAGGCTTGTAACAACCAGACAGATAAGTACAAAATTTATATTGTTTTTAGTATCCCAGTCTTTTTCAAGTAGATATATGCAAAATTTTATATATATATGTATATATATATGTGTGTGTGTGTGTGTGTGTGTGTATATATATATACAAATGTAAAAGAACAAAGAGTAAAATTTCAGTGTTCAAAACATTAATTTGCAACAGAGCTCAATACAAAAGTAGAGCCATAAATATTTATTTATTATGCAGTGTTACATTAGAATGTGCACATCCCCACTACAAAACTGTACATCTTATTTCAATGTGAAAAAAACTTTTTTAATGTTTCATCAGGTGGGGAATCACAATGTGACTCTATTAATTACATAACAGAGAAATCTAAAATTACCTCATGAGTATAGACTATTTCAAGTAATGTTGAATGTGTTAGCTTTATTCAAATCAAATGGTGGCCAGTATTCTGTGTTGGAAGTAGAGATATAAAATTTAATATTAAAAAAAAAACAGTTGTAAAATTGATACAGAGCCCACCCATAACATAGCAGACAGCACAAACTGCCCAAGTGGTGGTAAGGGAAGGGTGGATGTTGTCTGGCTTAAATGGAAAGAAGCTTCACAAATTCAACCCAGATATTAACCTTTACACCTCAAGTTGGGGTTAAAAGAAGATGAAGTGAAATTAAAGGAAGGCCAAAAGAAAGGAAGTTTTTTTTAAAAAAATGAAATTATTAATTATATAACAAAAAACTTTGTTACCACTCAAAATTACCAAAATATGCTTACAAGTAACAATAAATTGTTTTTAGATAGTTTATATTAAGGAAAAATATTTAAAAAATGGTTAAAAATAAAAATAATTATATTAACTATTTAAAATGTCAAAGATAAGTTAAAGTAAGAATACAAACCATACTCAGAATATATAAAAAAAAAAAAAATTTTTAAAAATGAAAAATAAAGAATAATGTATATAAAGAGAACATAGTTAAAAAAAAATAGTGGAAGGTTATAAGATAGAATTGATATTGAGAAGGCAAAATATAGAAATAACCATCTGTGTACATATATATATATATATAGTAGATACATGTATTTGATACCTGCTGGGTGTGGCATTTTTCCTTTAATAACATTTCTCGAAGTTTCAGGCCAGCAAATGAAATAAAATACTGTTTAAAATAATTGAAGCATTTACTCAAATATGGCTATCAAATAAAAGTAAAGTCTAAAGTAATATATATACAGGATGTCTCTTTACAATTTAAAAATCTATTACAGAAGCAAGTGAACAGACAAATTAATAGAAATGGGGAATAGATATTGAAATATTCTTGACTAATTTAATCCACCTCTATATGGGTACCATTAGTTGCATGAAGCACATCAAGATGGTATTTGATTTCTTGCCATGTTCTCTGTAGCATAGTCTCATCAATGGTGGCAATGGCATCAGTGATTGTTTGCTTTAGATCAGTGATGTATCTTTGTTCAGTACACAAGATCTTTAACATAACCCCATAGAAAGAAGTCCAGGAGAGTGACATCTGGTGAATGAATCAGCCATGAAACTGAGCCATCCCTTCCAATCCACCAATGGGGAAAATTTAGGGGTTCATTTAACAGTACCTCTTTCATCAACAGGATACTTGAAATGCACAAATGCAATGTGATTAAAAACTTTGATAACGACTGAGTACATAGAACAAATCTAATTAAGATATCTTATGGAATCTTCCATACTTGCCTGTCACCCGCTTCAGGAAGATGCACTCTTCCACAAATTAACCTTTAACCAATCATCACTTCACTTTTCCAAACTCAACTTCCCATTGGATAAAAGGACACAAAAATGTAACAAGTTGAGACAAATTTTTTTTCCTGCACAGCTGTCTGGAGCCTATTTGAAAACCCGAAAATCTATAAAAAAGAATCGCTCAACTTAATTCAAGTCAGTCAGACACTGAGTTTCGAGAGATGCCAGCAGACTCCACGCGTGCCAACACACTGACTCAATAACACTACCAGTCTCTCATCAACTCAACACAACTCACACTACTATTGCTGCGTGAAGAAACTTAACTTAAAATTTACTAAAAAATGTGACATTATCACTACAAAATAGTAATTATACATTTAATCAACTTTAGCATATCAGTCAAAGGCATACAACTCTGCATAACTTGAATCAACACTTACAGTTGTCACACACATACGCACTATTATTTGAACTCACATAATTGACATTTTACCTTGCAGAAATCGAACTGTTTAATTTTCACAAACAAACTTAAACCATCAACATTCATTCACCAAATCTCTGCATAGACACTCTTTGCAATCTTATGTCATTTGCCACATTTAACAAGCAACCTATCATCACTTTGTGTATGTCAAATATATATATAAATTCATGTTATTGTTGAAATCTATAACTACGTTGTTTTTTCTTTGATTTCTTTAAGTTATATTGTCTTCATATGTTCATTTAATTTATTTGTTGTGGATAAATGCCTAATGTACACACACATTTTAGGCCTTCACACAATTTCACCTTCTGACACATCTTAGCATAAATTCTGCAACAATCTCATCAGTTGCCTTTGTGATATATTTTTCAAATTGTAAAGAGACTTTATGGACACCATGTGTGTATTAAAGGATTACTATCAGTAAACTTTTATATTTTAAATATTTTTTTAATGTGTTTTTTATTAATATGTTTTTAAATATAGTATTTAATTCATATTAAATCCCTACATTATTTGTAAAAGAGTTAAATATTTAAATTGCTAGCAAGCATCAAATTAATTTCTTCGTGTTTTTTTTAAACATTTAAATTATTATCAAACATTAAAATCTGTTTTTTACCTAAATTGCTAAAACTATACCACCCCTCCTCTTCATCCGTAAAGCCTAAATACATCTTCTTTATCTTTATTTCCCCCCTCTTTCTTGTTTCTTTTTTCTCTCTTCTTTCCTTCTTTTTCAATATATCATTTCCATTAAGTTAACCAATTAAATAGGTCATTGTCTGGTCCCTCCTTCCTCAATACCGAGTATGATAGAAAGAAATATTAAAATAAACCCTCTCTAAACTTAACCATGTCTCTCATACCACTCCTTGCTACCCCCTCTGTTAAATTACTGAGGCGAATGAAGAAAACAGTAACCAGCGAGTAAATTCAAGCTCTCCCAGCTGGTATTTCAAACTTGAGTCGTTCCTTCTTGAGTTCTGTCTCCAAATCACACTAACTGCCCGTTCTAGCCGTCAACCGTGAACGTCCCTCGAAGAACTCCCCGACTCGGAAAAAAGTAGTTGTTTTTATAGTTGTTCATGTACCCATAATCCCTTGCGTCTTCATGTGATCCCATAATTCATTGCGTCCATATCCCATAATGCATTGCATCGTTATTGCATAAAAATGCGATGCCAGTCCCCCCCGCATTCTTTTACATTATCTGGCCGAGGATGGATTACGGCAGAACGGTAAGTGCTTTTTTCTCTCCCTCATTTCAACTGCAGTAGCTTTACATGCTAAGCAAATACGGGCTCTTTTTTGGCAGGGACAAGGCAAGTCGCGACCAGTTGTGCTCGTCCCAGGTTCTGTCTCATGTCCGCCACAATTACATAAACTTAATACTACCCGTCAAAAGTTTAAATTTTCATTTCATTTTTCATTTCACCTTTTGGAAGTGATGTCTGATGATCCGGCGTCCTTTAAAAGGTCTCTGGTGAAATAAATTATTACAATGGAACTTTAAAGTGGTCTGTTTTTCTTTAAAATATATATATATATATATATATATATATATATGCATAGTGGATACCTGTATTTGAGAGTCTCATAAGCAAGCAAGGACATATTTGGATGTGTTTTCGATTACTCCAAACTGGAGATGCCAAAAAGAATAAGGAGTGATGAGACACATGTTGAGACTACTCAGATCTCTTTCAAACAGATATCTATTTGGATTTTGTCTCCCGAAGTTTTGACTTAAACCACTAAAAGAATATGTTTTAGCAATCCATCTAGTCTCTTTATCATTAAGAATTGTGTTTCTTGTATAAAGTATGTTTTGACAATGTGCAATAGCCTCATTTTGCTCATCAAGCCACGACTTTGTATGGGAGTTCGTTAAATTTCCCACATCTTTAGAAATTGCTTGGCTTATATTTCAGGCATGAAACTGAACAGATAGGAATCTTGCTTGGCTATGAGGCTCTGTGTAGTCAAGGGATCAGATGTTGGTTTCTCCTGTGAAGGAGGATGTAGGTTCAAATCCTTTCAGAGGGAACATTTTTTTTTATTAAGCTTTCTCGAGTGTAGAGGCCTGTAGACAAAATAGACACTGGTTAAAAAAAACGGGACATTCTACTCAAATACTGGTATCCCCTAAAAATAACGTTTGATTGAAGTAATATGTAATAAAAAAAAGTCAGATTAAAAATAAATAATACAAATCTATTAACTATAGTTTGACACGTTTTTTGGATCTTTTCTGTTAATACACCCCAAAATAAAAAGAATTTATATTTACTAAAATTCAGACCAAATTCTGCCAGAGCAAGGCACTTCCATTGCACTCTGGTTGGGTTGACCTTTGCAACTGCTGCAAATGTGGGCGAATTGGGTGCACTATTTCTAAGTTTGGGGTCTCTATTTGCCCCAATAAACAAGTCAAAGACAGATTTTTTTTTTTTTTTTTAAATTGTAAAAAATTCCTTGTAAGTTTGTTAGTAACTTGAATATCATCCGCGCTTACAAAATGTGAATAACTTCTGGATTTTTGGTCATTTTGCATTCTGAGGGTTGGTGTCATTGTGAGGCAAGCTACAGAAATTTTGATTTATTAAAATTTATAATTTCAAAAGAGTGCCAAAAATATAATAAAAAAACTGGTTTTGAGGTGAATTAATATTTGCAATAAATAACTAGACATACTAATGAGGTGAATTAACAGGAAATATCCTGTTTTTCAAAAAAATGACAAAACAAAAATATTATCTTGAAATTTCTTTTATTAGATGAAACATTGTCAGCCATTATTAATTTTTTAACTAGTATTTCTTTCATCTTCATTTCACTTGCTTTATTTATACTAGCAGTTAGTAGTAATATTAACTTGAATTTCTTTAGAAGATCAAGAATTGTCTCCCATTAGTAATTTTTGACTAGTATTTTTTTCATTTTAATTTCATTTGCTTTTTTTTTTTAAATTAATTAGTGGAAATATTAAATTGAATTTTATTATTATTAAATGAAGCATTGTCAAGTATTACTAATTTTTGACTAGTGTTTCTTTCATTTTAATTTTAGTTGAGTTTCATCTCAACTGCCTGGACAATTCAACAACCATTTTATAAACAGTAGATAGGGAAATAGAGAATTGGCTGTGAAATCCAGTCAAAAATGAACAATGGCTGACTAATTAAAGTTCAAACATATTACTAGTTCAATATTTACATTATTTGGACTATTGTTCTCATCTTTGTCGCCATATTTATTACAACGTTTCGGCCATTGTATGCAGGTTCTTCAGGTGGTTGGAATGTTGAACTGAACCCTTTATTTCACACACTGGGGTAGATTGTTCTAGTTCCACGTGCCATATTTGGTGGATGTCAGTTGTCAGTTATCTCCTGTTAATTTCCCTCTGAAAGTTCTCCACTGCCTTAACCGGATATTGATCCTGTCACTGTATCTAACCAGCACCTTTATCCACTTGAGGACATCTGGGTATGAATTTCTGGGTATTATAAACCTAATGTCTTCATTTTTACCAGTGCTCATATTGCAATTTTGCTGGTTGCTGAAGACATTAGGTTTATAATACCCAAAAATTCATACCCCACAGTGGATAAAGGTGTTGGTTAGATCCAGTGACAGGACCCAAAGAGTGTGAGTTCAGTACCCGGTTAAGGCAGTAGAGAACTTTCAGAGGGAAATTAACAGGAGATAACTGACAACTGACATCCATCAAACATACCACGTGGAACTAGAACAGTCTACCCCAGTGAGCAAAATAAAGGGTTCAGTTCGACATTCCAACCACCTGAAGAAGGCTGGAATGTACAATGGCTGAAACATTGTAATGAATATGACGACAAAGATGAGGACATTAGTCCGAATAATGTAAATATTGTACATCTCATCTCAGAAATATAGACAGATATTACTAGTTGTTTACTGATAGCCATATAGAATGGTCTGAGAAGATGTGATGAAAATCAAGTTAAATTAAGATGAAAGAAATAATAGAACAAAATGAATAATGGTTGACAATGCTTCATCTTGTAAAAATTCAAGATTCTATTACAGACAAAGTAAAAACCTATAACATCAACTATGGCACTGAGCAATCCTTTATGTGGTTGTGTCGAGTGTTTATTTGTTTTTCCTCATTCACGCTGTCTATTCAAGGCTATATAGTCTGAGTGGCTACATTAAAAAAGCAAGAGAATTGAAGATAATAGAAATCTCAGGGAAAAATTAACAAGAAAATAAAAATGGTTGAAAAAATACAAAAAAACAATGTTTCCCATAAAATTTATAAGAATAAGCATTCACTTGCATAGCAAAAAAACAGGAGTCATTTTTCACAAGACACTATGACTCGTATAACATTTTATTACTTAATATTATCATTATTATAATCATTTCTAATAATAACGATAACAATTTTCAGTGCTTGCTTGAAATAATATCAATTGTAAAATTATGATCTTTCTTCGTAATATAAGAAAAAAAATAGTCATTATTAAAAGGATTGATTTTTTACTGGTAACATTTTATTTTAAAAGCTATTATTTTATACACTATTTACATTATTCGGACTATTGTCATCATCTTGTCGCCATGTTTATCACGTTTCAGTTGTTGTACACTCCAGCCTTTTTCAGGTAGTTAGAATGTCGAACTGAACCCTTTATTTCACTCACTGGGGTAGACTGTTCCTCAAGTACACATGGCATAGTGGATAAAGGCATTAGTTAGGTCCAGTGACAAGACCCAAAGAGTGTGAGTTCAATACCTGGTTAAGGCAGTGGAGAACCTTCAGAGGGGAATTAACAGGAGATAACTGATAACTGACATCCATTAAACATGGCACGTGGAACCAGAACAGTCTACCCCAGTGAGCGAAATAAAGGGTTCAGTTCGACATTTGAACCATCTGAAGAAGGCCGGAGCATACAATAGCCAAAACATTGTGACAAACATGGTGACAAAGATGAGGACAATAGTCCGAATAATGTAAATAGTGTACATAATACCTCATCTCAGAAATATAGACTATTATTTTATTTATTTAATTTCTCTAGATGCATTATCACTATTCCTTTTTATTATTTAATTTTATTATTAAAATTTATTGTTTTTAGTATTATCATTTAATTTTATTTTATTTCTTTTTTTGTCATGTTAAGATTAATTTATTTTATTTTTAATATAAGTTATATTTTTTACAGGGTTTATATTAGTGTTACTATTTCATTACTATATTATATTAGTGTTACTATTTCATTACTATTAAGTCAATCACATTTGACATTCATGTCAATACAGTTTTTCATATTTTCATGTTAAATCTTTTTCTCTTATAATTCATTATTTTTAATATCATAATTATAAAGCCAGCATTGATTTTTGCCATTATTATAATTAATATTTTTAACATTGTTAGTATTATTATTGCCATTATTATTATCAGCAGTAGTGATAGTTATAGTAGAAGTTTTAGTTGTGCTGGTTGTAATAATAGTAGTAGTGGTGGTAGTTGAAATAATGGTATTGTAATAATAGTAATGGTGGTAGTTTTGTTATATTAGTGGTGTTAGTAGTAGTGGTGATGGCTTCAGTATCAGTGGTGGTGGTAGTGTTAGTAGTAGTGGTGGTGATGGGTCACATTGGTAGTAGTAGTCGTAGTGGTGGTGGTAATGGCTTTAGTGGTGGTGGCGTTAGTAATAGTGGTGGTGATGGCTCACGGTGGTAGTAGTAGTGTTGGTAGTGGTGTTGGCTTCAGTGCTGGTGGTGGTAGTAGTAGTGTTAGTAGTAGTGGCGATAACTTTAGTATCAGTGGTGATGGTGGTAGTAGTAGTGTTATTAGTAGTGGTGGTGATGGCTCACGGTGGTAGTAGTAGTAGTGGTGGTGGTGGTGGTAGTGATGGCTTCAGTGATGGTGGAAGTAGTAGTGTTAGTAGTAGTGATGATGACTTCAATATCAGTGGTGGTGGTGGTAGTAGTAGTGTTAATAGTAGTGGTGGTGGTGGTGATGGCTTCAGTGGTGGTGGTAGTAGCAATGTTAGTAGTAGTGGCAATGGCTTCAGTATCAGTGGTGGTGATAGTGGTTGTAGTAGTAGTGGTGGTGATGATGGTCAACGTTGGTGGTAGTAGTAGTGTTAGTAGTAGTAGTGGTGATGACTTCAGTGGTGGTGATTGTAATAGTGGTGGTGGTAGTAGTGATGGCTTCAGTAGCAGTGGTGTTGGTAGTAATAGTAGTCGTGATATCAGTTTTTTTTACAATGATGTTCAACCTGCACAAGGCCCGAGAGCCACTCAGGTAGAGGGTTACAGAATAAGAAGCACAAGATATGTAGGGAAATGGTGGTGGGTAATAGCAGTGGTGGTGATGCTGGTGGCAGTAATATTGGATTTAACCACAGGCAATCACTGAAAATTAACTGCAAATTTCTGCCTCTGTGTTATAAGCTGATTTTAAGTATTATCATCTCTTCATCCCATCTTCATATAATTCTTCTTATTAAGGTCTCTTCTTAATCTTTATTACTAATAGAACAGTGACAAAATTACCTAAAAATATTAGTAATTTTAATAACACTATTGGTAATGACTTCATAAAATATTATCATTAAAATTCTGTGGTTCATGATATGTTAGACATCTATTCATCTCCAAAAATAATGGTCACACCTTGATTGGTCAGGATCAGCCCTGCCAAGAGCAGAATATTCTTTGCTATGCTCTTACCAGGTAGCAAGAATGACCTCGCTAAGACACAGGCTAATGATCTATGGAAGCTTTGTACTGCCCAAATAACAGGTCCTTCCTTTTAGTCAATCTAATGAAACACCAGAAAATACTAGGCATTATGTTTCGGTCTGGCTTAGTTGCAGGAATTGCTGGAAGGAGATCATTGTTAATAGCCATGATAATCAAAAGAATAATACAATAAATGTAATTTTAACCAATTTCAACTTCTGTTTAGATAATTCTTTTTTAAATGTAGTTATTGAGTTGGTAGGTAGAATTTTATGTTGAGTTTTATTAAAATTATTTATATTGATTATTTTTCTACTTTTGTTAATCTGATGAGGATGTTGATGTGTGCATGACCATAAGTAAGGAAGTGAACCCAGCTGAACATAGGATATACACACACAAGACAACTGGATGACAGGATGGGTATATATATATATATATATATATATATATATATATATATATATATATATATATATATATATATAAAAAAAAGGATTAAACACTAAGCCTTTTTTATTATATCCTTACTCTGTCCCAGACATTGAGTTCTACTTGGATTCTATCCTCTCTCCAGAGGTTTTGAATTCAGAGTTGTCCTTCTCCTAGACCAGTTGCCATCCAAGGCTATAGAACCCAGTCTGTCCAGCTATTTTACCCATAGCTGGAGGGAGAGGAAGAGGATTCATACCTTTCCCAAGGGTATTAGCACGTAAGTGAATGTAATGGATTCGACTAGAATTGAACTCGCTCTCTGATTCCTCAATCGGCGGCTATCCATTACTCCACAGTGCCTCCTTTTTATTATAAATTATAATAAATTGTTTTGTTTGTGTTAATAAATAAATCAAGAGAGAAGAAGAGGATTCATACCTTTCCCAAGGGTATTAGCGCGTAAGTGAATGTAATGGATTCGACTGGAATTAGAACTCGGCTCTCTGATTCCTCAATCCGAGCAGCTATCCATTACTCCACAGTGCCTCCTTTTATTATAAATTATAATAAATTGTTTTGTTTGTGTTAATAAATAAATCAGAGAGAAGAAGAGGATTCATACCTTTCCCAAGGCTATTAGCACGTAAGTGAATGTAATGGATTCGACTGGAATTGAACTCGGCTCTCTGATTCCTCAATCCGAGCAGCTATCCATTACTCCACAGTGCCTCCTTTTTATTATAAATTATAATAAATTGTTTTGTTTGTGTTAATAAATAAATCAAGAGAGAAGAAGAGGATTCATACCTTTCCCAAGGGTATTAGCACGTAAAGTGAATGTAATGGATTCGACTGAATTGAACTCTGCTCTCTGATTCCTCAATCCGAGTAGCTATCCATTACTCCACAGTGCCTCCTTTTTATTATAAATTATAATAAATTGTTTTTGTTTGTGTTAATAAATAAATCAGGAGAGAAGAAGAGGATTCATACCTTTCCCAAGGGTATTAGCACGTAAGTGAATGTAATGGATTCGACTGAATTGAACTCTGCTCTCTGATTCCTCAATCCGAGTAGCTATCCATTACTCCACAGTGCCTCCTTTTATTATAAATTATAATAAATTGTTTTGTTTGTGTTAATAAATAAATCAGGAGAGAAGAAGAGGATTCATACCTTTCCCAAGGGTATTAGCACATAAGTGAATGTAATGGATTCGACTGGAATTGAACTCGGCTCTCTGATTCCTCAATCCGAGCGACTATCCATTACTCCACAGTGCCTCCTTTTATTATAAATTATAATAAATTGTTTTGTTTGTGTTAATAAATAAATCAAGAGAGAAGAAGAGGATTTATACCTTTCCCAAGGGTATTAGCACGTAAGTGAATGTAATGGATTCGACTGGAATTGAACTCGGCTCTCACGATTCCTCAATCAAGCTGCTATCCATTACTCCACCATGCCTTCCTTCTTTCTTTCTATCTATCTATCTATATATTATATATATATATATATATATATATATATATATATATATATATATATATATATATATATATATATAAAAATGTGTATGCATATAAATATAAGTGTATATATATATATATATATATATATATTGTGTGTATTTAGGCAGCATCTTTTCATTCATACACATTTCATTAAATAATATAGACAAGTGTTGTCTATTTATTTTATGTAAATTTTTTACGTAACATCTGATAAGTTTAATAACATTATCGTTGAATGAAGAAAGAAATTCACAATATTGATCCAAATTTTTTTAATACAATCTAAGCTTTCGGCTTACATAAGCCATTATCAAAGATTTCAATTACAACATAATATATGGACAAGACAGTAATGATAGTCTGTCAATGTTTACATAGATGATTTCTAAGCAACGATAAACGATTTCTAAGCAACAATAAACACGCGCATATAAGACGCTAGAAGTGAAAATCGCACCGCATCTCATGATGTCACACATGACCACACGAGAGTGAATTGGAGAAGTATGAAGTATGTAAAGCCGTTGGTATAAACCAATGGCTTCTGTTACCAATTATAGACATTTAAGAATATTTGTAGAGATGCCATAATTGATTTTGTTTAGGTTGGGTTTCAACTGTTTGATGTATATGTAATTCTTATATATATTATTTATGTATATGCGTTGTGCTTATTGGAAAGCGCTCAATATCAGTGATAGGGCTAACGTATATGTTTATGTTTGTGTGAACTGCAATGTGTGAACATGCATGTATGTGTAGCTATGTATGTATGAGTGACATTCCGACAACAAAATCTCAAAAATTAATCACTATATCTGATGATCACAGAGAGTGGGAAATGCAGGGACACAAACTCCCATCAATCAAACTAGATATATAATATGTGTGTGTGTGTGTGTGTGTGTGTGTGTATATTTTAATTTAAGATTATCAATCTCCCCTTGCCTTTATGAATATGTGTAGTTGCATCACTATGAGCATTGGTTTGATTTGATGAAGAACTAAAGAACAAAACACGTCACACTAAAACTTTTTCCAATTTGTCATTGTTTTTTCCCCAAAAGTTGTGCTTAATATATAAAAATTTATATATTATTTTCCTATATATATATAATGTTTATGCTCTACAGTATTGTATTGCGCACTGTTTTTTAAAAATAAAAATAATTAATAAGAACACCAGATTATAAATCTTACTGTTCTTTCTCATTAATTATTTTAATACACACACACACACACACACACCACACACACACACACACACACACACATATATATATATATATATATTAAAATAATACATATATATATATATATATATATATATATATATATATATGCATGTTTCATTAAAAACGACAGACAAATTACTACAGTTAAGCTTTTTATTTAATTTTTCTTGTGTTCTGACAAGAGTTTTCAGAACACAAGAATAATTAAATAAAAAAGCTTAACCATAGTAAAGGAAGGATTGCTGCCTAAATATATATATATATATATATATATATATATATATATATATATTAAAATAATAAAAAAGAACATTAAGATTTATAATCCGTTGTTCTTATAATTATTTTATTTTTAAAAAACAGTGCTCAATACAATACTGTAGAGCATAAACATTATAAATTTACTAATTTAAAAATATGGTACAATCACTACACAGGAATCACCATGTGTCAAAAACAAAAACTAAAACTTTAAATTTAATTATAGAATTAAATTAAAATAACTAATACTGTTTCATTTTCAAGTGATTTTTGGATTTTAATTTAATTCTATAATTAAATTTAAAGTTTTACTTTCTGTTTTTGAAACATGGTAATTCCTGTGTAGTGGTAGGACCATATTTTTAAGTTAGTAAATTTAATATATATATATATATATATATATATATATATATATACACAGATAAATATATATATATATATATATATATATATATATATATATATATATATATATATATATATATATACACACAGATAAATAAGAAAAAATTACTCACCATAAAGTGGTGGATCAAAATAAATATATATCTACAAAAAAAAAATAACAAAAATGGTGGAACCAGTTATTACTCCTCACTCTTCGGAGATCAACAGAGGACAAAACATGAATATATGAACAACAGCGAAAAAAGAGGGAGAAAAAAATTACTTCTAGGGAATCGTCAGTATAAATCACAGACAGATCATATCTACCCGTGTTTTAAGAATTTGTCTCTTTTCAAGTTTTTTCACTTATTGATGGATCTTCTATAAATGTTTATGGCTTGTATTACTGGTTCCCTAGATGTAATTTTTTTCTCCCCCTTTTCTAGCTGTCATGCAACTATTTTTTGTCTCCTCGTTTGGCTCTGATGAGCGCAGCACGATGAATGGTTATTCCTTTTTTGTCGTTATATTTTTTTTATGTACTATTTTTTTTAGAGTTGGTAAAGAGATTTTTTGGTAATGTTTAACCCTTGTGCCTGCAAAAGAAAAACAAAACCAGGATATCAAAAGGACTCCGATATTACAGCATACACTTTTGACTCCCCTGACAATGTTTATTTACAAGATTATAAAAATATATAAATTAAATTCTTTTTTATGTGTCATTTACCCCCCCCCCAAACCCGCAGAATATAAGCAATCATGGCTCTCCACAACTACCTGTCCCTTGTGGCTTTTAATAAGCTTTGACTTTCTGTTATTTCTCCTAAGCACTCTTCCACCATCCATTTACTCAAGCTCAGCAAGTAGGTTAAACATTGTTTTCCGGAATCTCTCTTGCCCTGTATCTGTCCATTGAGTATCATATTTTCCAAGCCCTCTTTCCTCATTATGTTGGTTATGTGGTGTTTTCCTCTGTCCCTCTTGCCTTCAATATGTCCTGCGTGTATCAGACTTTCCAAGCCCTCTTTCCTCATTATGTAGGTTATGCATTGTTTTCATGTGTCTCTCTTGCATTCAATCTATCCTGTATCAGATTTTCCAAGCACTCTTTCCACATTAAGTATCCCAGAAACCTCAACTGTCTCTTTTTTGATGTTAAGTATTAGTTTCCTTTTAGTTTTCATTTTCTCCAAAACTTTGGCATTGCTCACATGTTTGGTCCACAGTATCCTCAGCATCTCTTAGGATTGGATTTCTTGTTCCTTCTAAACTCTTTTCATTGTTTCTCACTTCCAGTAGTCACTCGCATCTTTGTGGCATTATCATTGGTCTTTTGAACAGGAGGAGTGGTTTATCCCATATTTCCTGTTTAGGATTAGGTTTCCAGTTCCTTCTAAACTCTTTTCATTGTCTATCACTTCCAGTAGCCACTTGCATCTTTGTGGCATTATCATTGGTCTTTTGAACAAGAGGAGTGGTTTATCCCATATTTCCTGTTTAGGATTGGGTTTCCAGTTCCTTCTAAACTCTTTTCATTGTCTCTCACTTCCAGTAGCCACTTGCATCTTTGTGGCATTATCATTGGTCTTTTTGAACAGGAGGAGAGTTTTATCCCATATTTCCTGTTTAGGATTGAGTTTCAGTTCCTTCTAAAACACTTTTCATTGTCTCTCACTTCCAGTAGCCACTTGCATCTTTTGTGGCATTATCATTGGTCTTTTGAACAGGAAAAAGTTTTATCCCATATTTCCTGTTTAGGATTGGGTTTCAGTTCCTTCTAAACGCTTTTCATTGTCTCTCACTTCCAGTAGCCACTTGCATATTTGTGGCATTATCATTGGTCTTTTGAACAGGAGGAGAGGTTTATCCCATATTTCCTGTTTAGGATTGGGTTTCCAGTTGCTTCTAAATGCTTTTCATTGTCTCTCACTTCCAGTAGCCACTTGCATATTTGTGGCATTATCATTGGTTTTTGAACAGGAGGAGAGTTTATCCCATGTTTCCTTTTGGGTTTCCAGTTGCTTCTAAATCTTTTCATTGTCTCTCACTTCCAGTAGCCACTTGCATCTTTGTGGCATTATCATTGGTTTTTGAACAGGAGGAGGTTTATCCCATATTTCCTGTTTGGATTGGTTTTCCAGTTCCTTCTAAACTCTTTTCATTGCCTATCACTTGTTAGCCACTTGCATCTTTGTGGCATTATCATTGGTCTTTTGAACAGGAGGATGGTTTATCCCATATTTCCTGTTTAGGATTGGGTTTCCAGTTTTCTAAACTCTTTTCATTGCCTATCACTTCCAGTAGCCACTTGCATCTTTGTGGCATTATCATTTGGTCTTTTGAACAGGAGGATGTTTTATCCCATATTTCCTGTTTAGGATTGGGTTTCCAGTTCCTTCTAAACTTTTCATTGTCTCTCACTCCCAGTAGCCACTTGCATCTTTGTGGCATTATCATTGGTCTTTTGAACAGGAAGAGTTTTTATCCCATATTTCCTGTTTAGGATTGAGTTTCCAGTTCCTTCTAAACACTTTTCATTGTCTCTCACTCCCAGTAGCCACTTGCATCTTTGTGGCATTATCATTGGTCTTTTGAACAGGGAAAAGAGTTTTATCCCATATTTCCTGTTTAGGATTGAGTTTCCAGTTCCTTCTAAACACTTTTTTCATTGTCTCTCGAATTTCCAGTAGCCACTTGCATCTTTGTGGCATTATCATTGGTCTTTTGAACAGGGAGGAGGATTTTTATCCCATATTTCCTGTTTAGGATTGAGTTTCCAGTTCGTTCTAAACACTTTTCATTGTCTCTCACTTACAGTAGCCACTTGCATCTTTGTGGCATTATCATTGGTCTTTTGAACAGGAGGAGAGTTTTATCCCATATTTCCTGTTTAGGATTGAGTTTCCAGTTCCTTCTAAATACTTTTCATTGTCTCTCACTTCCAGTAGCCACTTGCATCTTTTTGTGGCATTATCATTGGTCTTTTGAACAGGAAAAGAGTTTTATCCCATATTTCCTGTTTAGGATTGAGTTTCCAGTTCCTTCTAAACACTTTTCATTGTCTCTCTTCCAGTAGCCACTTGCATCTTTGTGGCATTATCATTGGTCTTTTGAACAGGAAAAGAGTTTTATCCCATATTTCCTGTTTAGGATTGGGTTTCAGTTCCTTCTAAACACTTTTCATTGTCTCTCACTTCCAGTAGCCACTTGCATCTTTGTGGCATTATGATTGGTCTTTTGAACCATATTTCCTGTTTAGATTGTTTTATCCAGTTATTTCCTGTTTCATTGATTGGGTTTCCAGTTGCTTTAAATGCTTTTGATTGTCTCTTTACTTCCAGTAGCCTTCTTGCTTTTATTTCTCTGGCATTATCATTGGTTTTTGAACAGGAGGAGAGGTTTATCGCTTGTTTCCTGTTTATGGTTGGTTTTCCAGTTCCTTCTAAACTCTTTTCATTGTGTCTCACTTCCAGTAGCCACTTGCATCTTTGTGGCATTATCATTGTTCTTTTGAACAGGAGGAGTGGTTTATCCCATATTTCCTGTTTAGGATTAGGTTTCCAGTTCCTTCTAAACTCTTTTCATTGCCTATCACTTCCAGTAGCCACTTGCATCTTTGTGGCATTATCATTGGTCTTTTGAACTAGAGGAGTGGTTTATCCCATATTTCCTGTTTAGGATTGGGTTTCTAGTTCCTTCTAAACTCTTTTCATTGTCTATCACTTCCAGTAGCCACTTGCATCTTTGTGGCAGTATCATTGGTCTTTTGAACAGGAGGAGAGTTTTATCCCATATTTCCTGTTTAGGATTGAGTTTCCAGTTCCTTCTAAACACTTTTCATTGTCTCTCACTTCCAGTAGCCACTTGCATGTTTGTGGCATTATCACTGGTCTTTTGAACAGGAAAAGAGTTTTATCCCATATTTCCTGTTTAGGATTGAGTTTCCAGTTCGTTCTAAACACTTTTCATTGTCTCTCACTTACAGTAGCCATTGCATCTTTGTGGCATTATCATTGGTCTTTTGAACAGGAGGAGAGTTTTATCCCATATTTCCTGTTTAGGATTGAGTTTCCAGTTCCTTCTAAACACTTTTCATTGTCTCTCACTTCCAGTAGCCACTTGCATCTTTGTGGCATTATCACTGGTCTTTTGAACAGGAAAAGAGTTTTATCCCATATTTCCTGTTTAGGATTGAGTTTCCAGTTCCTTCTAAACACTTTTCATTGTCTCTCACTTCCAGTAGCCACTTGCATCTTTGTGGCATTATCATTGGTCTTTTGAACAGGAGGAGAGTTTTATCCCATATTTCCTGTTTAGGATTGGGTTTCCAGTTCCTTCTAAACGCTTTTCATTGTCTCTCACTTCCAGTAGCCACTTGCATCTTTGTGGCATTATGATTGGTCTTTTGAACAGGAGGAGAGGTTTATCCCTTGTTTCCTGTTTATGGTTGGTTTTCCAGTTCCTTCTAAACTCTTTTCATTGTGTCTCACTTCCAGTAGGCACTTGCATCTTTGTGGCATTATCATTGGTCTTTTGAACAGGAGGAGTGGTTTATCCCATATTTCCTGTTTAGGATTAGGTTTCCAGTTCCTTCTAAACTCTTTTCATTGCCTATCACTTCCAGTAGCCACTTGCATCTTTGTGGCATTATCATTGGTCTTTTGAACAGGAGGAGAGTTTTATCACATATCTCCTGTTTAGGATTGGTTTTCCAGTTCCTTCTAAACTCTTTCCATTGTCTCTCACTTCCAGTAACCACTTGCATATTTGTGGCATTATGATTGGTCTTTTGAACAGGAGGAATGGTTTTATCCCATAATTCCTGTTTAGATTTTTGTTTCAGTTCCTTCTCAACTGTTTTTATTGTCTATCATTTCCAGTAGCCACTTGCATCTTTGTGGCATTATCATTGGTCTTTTGAACAAGAGGAGTGGTTTATCTTTTGTTTCCTGTTTAGGATTGGGTTTCCAGTTCCTTCTAACCTCTTTTCATTGTCTCTCACTTCAAGTAGCCACTTGCATCTTTGTGGCATTATCATTGGTCTTTTGAACAAGAGGAGTGGTTTATCTTTTGTTTCCTGTTTAGTATTGGGCCTCCAGTTCCTTCTAAACGCTTTTCATTGTCTCTCACTTCCAGTAGCCACTTGCATCTTTGTGGCATTATCATTGGTCTTTTGAACAGGAGGAGAGGTTTATCCCATATTTCCTGTTTAGGATTGGGTTTCCAGTTGCTTCTAAACACTTTTCATTGTCTCTCACTTTCAGTAGCCACTTGCATATTTGTGGCATTATCATTGGTTTTTGAACAGGAGGAGCGGTTTATCCCTTGTTTCCTGTTTATGGTTGGTTTTCCAGTTCCTTCTAAACTCTTTTCATTGTCTCTCACTTCTAGTAGTCACTTGGATCTTTGTGGCGTTATCATTGGTCTTTCGAACAAGAGTAGTGGTTTAACCCATATTTCCTGTTTAGGATTGGGTTTCCAGTTCCTTCTAAACTCTTTTCATTGTGTCTCACTTCCAGTAGTCACTTGTATCTTTGTGGCATTATCATTGGTCTTTTGAACAGGAAAAGAGTTTTATCACATATTTACTGTTTAGGATTGAGTTTCCAGTTCCTTCTAAACACTTTTCATTGTCTCTCACTTCCAGTAGCCACTTGCATATTTGTGGCATTATCATTGGTCTTTTGAACAGGAGGAGAGTTTTATCCCTTGTTTCCTGTTTATGGTTGGTTTTCCAGTTCCTTCTAAACTCTTTTCATTGTCTCTCACTTCTAGTAGTCACTTGCATCTTTGTGGCGTTATCATTGGTCTTTCGAACAAGAGTAGTGGTTTAACCCATATTTCCTGTTTAGGATTGGGTTTCCAGTTCCTTCTAAACTCTTTTCATTGTGTCTCACTTCCAGTAGTCACTTGTATCTTTGTGGCATTATCATTGGTCTTTTGAACAGGAAAAGAGTTTTATCACATATTTACTGTTTAGGATTGAGTTTCCAGTTCCTTCTAAACACTTTTCATTGTCTCTCACTTCCAGTAGCCACTTGCATATTTGTGGCATTATCATTGGTCTTTTGAACAGGAGGAGAGTTTTATCCCTTGTTTCCTGTTTATGGTTGGGTTTCAGTTCCTTCTAAACTCTTTTCATTGTCTCTCACTTCTAGTAGTCACTTGCATCTTTTGTGGCATTATCATTGGTCTTTTGAACAGGAGTAGTGGTTTATCCCATATTTCCTGTTTAGGATTGGGATTCAGTTCCTTCTAAATCTTTTCATTGTCTCTCACTTCCAGTAGCCATTGTGTCTTTGTGGCATTATCATTGGTCTTTTTTTGAACAGGAGGAGAGTTTTGAATCTTTTTTCCTGTTTAGGATTGGGTTTCCAGTTCCTTCTAAACTCTTTTCATTGTCTCTCACTTCCAGTAGCCCTTGCATCTTTGTGGCATTATCATTGGTCTTTTGAACAGGAGGAGAAGTTTATCCCTTGTTTCCTGTTTAGGATTGGGTTTTTCAGTTCCTTCTAAACTCTTTTCATTGTCTCTCACTTCCAGTAGCCACTTGCATCTTTGTGGCATTATCATTGGTCTTTTGAACAGGAGTAGTGGTTTATCCCTTGTTTCCTGTTTAGGATTGGGTTTCAGTTCCTTCTAAACTCTTTTCATTGTCTCTCACTTCCAGTAGCATTATCGTTGGTCTTTTTGGGCACTTGCATCTTTGTGGCATTATCGTTGGTCTTTTGAACAGGAGGAGAGTTTTTATCCCTTGTTTCCTGTTTAGGATTGGGTTTCAGTTCCTTCTAAACTCTTTTCATTGTGTCTCACTCCCAGTAGGCACTTGCATCTTTGTGGCATTATCGTTGGTCTTTTGAACAGGAGGAGTGGTTTATCCCTTATTTCCTGTTTAGGATTGGGTTTCCAGTTCCTTCTAAAGTCTTTTCATTGTCTCTCACTTCCAGTAGCCACTTGCATCTTTTGTGGCATTATCATTGGTCTTTTGAACAGGAGGAGAGTTTTATCCCATATTTCCTGTTTAGGATTGGGTTTCAGTTCCTTCTAAAGTCTTTTCATTGTCTCTCACTTTCAGTAGCCCACTTGCATCTTTGTGGCATTATCGTTGGTCTTTTGAACAGGAGGAGAGGTTTATCCCTTATTTCCTGTTTAGGATTGGGTTTCCAGTTCCTTCTAAACTCTTTTCATTGTCTCTCACTTCCAGTAGCCCATTGCATCTTTGTGGCATTATCATTGGTCTTTTGAACAGGGTAGAGGTTTATCCCTTGTTTCCTGTTTAGGATTGGTTTCAGTTCCTTCTAAAGTCTTTTCATTGTCTCTCACTTCAGTAGCCACTTGCATCTTTGTGGCATTATCATTGGTCTTTTGAACAGGGGAGAAGTTTATCCCTTATTTCCTGTTTAGGATTGGGTTTCAGTTCCTTCTAAACTCTTTTCATTCTCTCTCACTTCCAGTAGCCACTTGCATCTTTGTGGCATTATCATTGGTCTTTTAGTGGTTTATCGTTGGTTTTTTCCTGTTTAGGATTGGGTTTCTAGTTCCTTTATCTTTTCATTGTCTATCTGTTTAACATCTTTTGGGTTTATCATTGGTCTTTTGAAATGGTTTATCCCATAATTCCTGTTTAGTATTGGCCTCACCTCCATTCCTTTTCAATTGGTCTTTTGAACAGGAGAGGTTTTCTGTTTAGGATTAGGTTTCAGCTTTTATTCTCTGGCATTGCATCTTAGTGGCATTATCGTTGGTCTTTTTGAACAGGAGTAGAGGTTTATCCCTTGTTTCCTGTTTAGGATTGGGTTTCAGTTCCTTCTAAACTCTTTTCATTGTGTCTCACTTCCAGTAGCCACTTGCATCTTTGTGGCATTATCGTTGGTCTTTTGAACAGGAGTAGGTTTATCCTAAATTCTTTTCATATTTCCTGTTTAGGATTGGGTTTCAGTTCCTTCTAAATTCTTTTCATTCTCTTTCACTTCCAGTAGCCCTTGCATCTTTGTGGCATTATCATTGGTCTTTTTGAACAGGAGAGGTTTATCCCTTGTTTCCTGTTTAGGATTGGGTTTCAGTTCCTTCTAAACTCTTTTCATTTCTTTCACTTCCAGTAGCCCATTGCATCTTTGTGGCATTATCATTGGTCTTTTGAACAGGAGTAGGTTTTATCCCTTGTTTCCTGTTTAGGATTGGGTTTCAGTTCCTTCTAAACTCTTTTCATTCTCTCTCACTTCCAGTAGCCCATTGCATCTTTTGTGGCATTATCATTGGTCTTTTGAACAGGAGGAGTGGTTTATCCCTTGTTTCCTGTTTAGGATTGGTTTCAGTTCTTTCAGTTCCTTCTAGCCACTTCATCTTTGTTCATTTCTTGGTCTTTTTTCACTCCCCAGTTTTAGCCTAAACACTTTTCATTGTCTCTCTTTGTAGGCATTATCTTTGTGGCATTATCTTTTTGAACAGGAGGAGTGGTTTTGTCCCTTGTTTCCTGTTTAGGATTGGGTTTTCAGTTCCTTCTAAACTCTTTTCATTGTGTTTCACTTCCAGTAGCCACTTGCATCTTTGTGGCATTATCGTTGGTCTTTTGAACAGGAGGAGAGTTTTATCCCTTATTTCCTGTTTAGGATTGGGTTTCAGTTCCTTCTAAACTCTTTTCATTTGTCTTTCACTTCCAGTAGCCACTTGTGTCTTTGTGGCATTATCATTGGTCTTTTGAACAGGAGGAGAGTTTATCCCTTGTTTCCTGTTTAGGATTGGGTTTCCAGTTCCTTCTAAACTCTTTTTCATTCTCTTTCACTCCCAGTAGTCCCATTGCATCTTTGTGGCATTATCATTTGGTCTTTTGAACAGGAGTAGAAGTTTATCCTTGTTTCCTGTTTAGGATTGGGTTTCCAGTTCCTTCTAAACTCTTTTTCATTGTCTCTCACTTCCAGTAGCCACTTGCATCTTTGTGGCATTATCATTGGTCTTTTGAACAAGAGGTGGTTTATCCCATATTTCCTGTTTAGGATTGGGTTTCCAGTTCCTTCTAAAGTCTTTTCATTGTCTCTCACTTCCAGTAGCCCACTTGCATCTTTGTGGCATTATCATTGGTCTTTTGAACAGGAGGATGGTTTTATCCCATGTTTCCTGTTTAGGATTGGGTTTCCAGTTCCTTTATCCCTTGTCTCTCACTTTCCTGTTTAGGATCATTGGTCTTTTTGGGTTTCCAGTTCCTTCTAAACTCTTTTCATTGTCTCTCACTTCCAGTAGCCACTTGCATCTTTGTGGCATTATCATTGGTCTTTTTGAACAAGAGGAGAGGTTTTATCCCATATTTCCTGTTTAGGATTGGGTTTCCAGTTCCTTCTAAACTCTTTTCATTGTCTCTCACTTCCAGTAGCCACTTGCATCTTTGTGGCATTATCATTGGTCTTTTGAACAAGAGGATTGGTTTATCCCATAATTCCTGTTTAGTATTGGGCCTCCAGTTCCTTCTAAACGCTTTTCATTGTCTCTCACTTCCAGTAGCCACTTGCATCTTTGTGGCATTTTCATTGGTCTTTTGAACAGGAGGAGAGTTTTATCCCTTGTTTCCTGTTTAGGATTGGGTTTCCAGTTCCTTCTAAACTCTTTTCATTGTGTCTCACTTCCAGTAGGCACTTGCATCTTTGTGGCATTATCGTTGGTCTTTTGAACAAGAGGAGTGGTTTAACCCATATTTCCTGTTTAGGATTGGGTTTCCAGTTCCTTCTAAACTCTTTTCATTGTGTCTCACTTCCAGTAGTCACTTGCATCTTTGTGGCATTATCATTGGTCTTTTGAACAGGAGGAAGTTTATCCCTTGTTTCCTGTTTAGGATTGGGTTTCAGTTCCTTCTAAACTCTTTTCATTGTTCTCACTTCCAGTAGCCACTTGCATCTTTGTGGCATTATCATTTGGTTTTTTGAACAGGAGAAGTTTATCCCTTATTTCCTGTTTAGGATTGGGTTTCCAGTTCCTTCTAAAGTCTTTTCATTTTCTCTCACTTCCAGTAGCCACTTGCATCTTTTGTGGCATTATCATTGGTCTTTTGAACAGGAGGAGAGGTTTATCCCTTATTTCCTGTTTAGGATTGGGTTTCAGTTCCTTCTAAACTCTTTTCATTGTCTCTCACTTCCAGTAGCCACTTGCATCTTTGTGGCATTATCATTGGTCTTTTGAACAGGAGGTGGTTTATCCCTTATTTCCTGTTTAGGATTGGGTTTCCAGTTCCTTCTAAACTCTTTTCATTGTCTCTCACTTCCAGTAGCCACTTGCATCTTTGTGGCATTATCATTGGTCTTTTGAACAGGAGGAAGTTTATCCCTTGTTTCCTGTTTAGGATTGGGTTTCAGTTCCTTCTAAACTCTTTTCATTTCTCTCACTTCCAGTAGCCCACTTGCATCTTTGTGGCATTATCGTTGGTCTTTTGAACAGGAGGAGTGGTTTATCCCTTATTTCCTGTTTAGGATTGGGTTTCAGTTCCTTCTAAACTCTTTTCATTGTCTCTCACTTCCAGTAGCCACTTGCATCTTTGTGGCATTATCATTGGTCTTTTGAACAGGAGGGTTTAGAATTGGGTTTATCCTTTTCATTTCCTGTTTAGGATTGGGTTTCAGTTCCTTCTAAAGTTCCTTCTCTTCTTTTCATTCTCTCACTTCCAGTAGCCACTTGCATCTTTGTGGCATTATCATTGGTCTTTTGAACAGGAGGAGAGGTTTATCCCTTGTTTCCTGTTTAGGAGTGGGTTTCCAGTTCCTTCTAAACTCTTTTCATTGTGTCTCACTTCCAGTAGTCACTTGCATCTTTGTGGCATTATCATTGGTCTTTTGAACAAGAGGAGTGGTTTATCCCATATTTCCTGTTTAGGATTGGGTTTCCAGTTCCTTCTAAACTCTTTTCATTGTCTCTCACTTCCAGTAGCCACTTGCATCTTTGTGGCATTTTCATTGGTCTTTTGAACAGGAGAGTGGTTTTATCCTTATTTCCTGTTTAGGATTGGGTTTCCAGTTCCTTCTGAACACTTTTCATTTTCTCTCACTTCCAGTAGCCACTTGCATATATGTGCCATTATCATTGGTCTTTTGAACAGGAGGAGATGTTTATCCCTTGTTTCCTGTTTAGGAGTGGGTTTCCAGTTCCTTCTAAACTCTTTTCATTGTCTCTCACTTCCAGTAGCCACTTGCATCTTTGTGGCATTATCATTGGTCTTTTGAACAAGAGGAGAGGTTTATCCCATATTTCCTGTTTAGGATTGGGTTTCAGTTCCTTCTAAACTCTTTTCATTGTCTCTCACTTCCAGTAGCCACTTGCATCTTTGTGGCATTATCATTGGTCTTTTGAACAGGAGGAGTGGTTTATCCCTTGTTTCCTGTTTAGGATTGGGTTTTCAGTTCCTTCTAAACTCTTTTCATTTCTCTCACTTCCAGTAGCCACTTGCATCTTTGTGGCATTATCATTGGTCTTTTGAACAGGAGGTAGAAGTTTATCCCTTATTTCCTGTTTAGGATTGGGTTTCAGTTCCTTCTAAACTCTTTTCATTGTCTCTCACTTCCAGTAGCCCATTGCATCTTTGTGGCATTATGAATTGGTTTTTTGAACAGGAGGGTTTCCAGTTTAAATCCCTTATTTCCTGTTTAGGATTTGGTCTTTTTTCCAGTTCCTTCTAAGTTCCTTCTTCTTTTCATTGTCTCTCACTTCCAGTAGCCACTTGCATCTTTGTGGCATTATCATTGGTCTTTTGAACAGGAGGAGTGGTTTATCCCATATTTCCTGTTTAGGATTGGGTTTCAGTTCCTTCTAAACTCTTTTCATTGTCTTTCTCCACTTCCCATTGTGTCTTTGTGGCATTATCGTTGGTCTTTTGAACAGGAGGTGGCATTTTCCTGTTTAGGATTGGGTTTCCAGTTCCTTCTTTTTTCAACTTCCAGTAGCCATTGCATCTTTGTTTATCATTGGTCTTTTGAACAGGAGGAAGTTTATCCCTTGTTTCCTGTTTAGGATTGGGTTTCAGTTCCTTCTAAATTCTTTTCATTGTCTATCACTTCCAGTAGCCCACTTGCATCTTTGTGGCATTATCGTTGGTCTTTTGAACAGGAGGAGAGTTTATCCCATATTTCCTGTTTAGGATTGGGTTTCAGTTCCTTCTAAACTCTTTTTCATTGTCTCTCACTTCCAGTAACCACTTGCATATTTGTGGCATTATCATTGGTCTTTTGAACAGGAGGAGGGTTTATCCCATATTTCCTGTTTAGGATTGGGTTTCAGTTCCTTCTAAACTCTTTTCATTGTCTTTCACTTCCAGTAGCCACTTGCATCTTTGTGGCATTATCATTGGTCTTTTGAACAGGAGGAGTGGTTTATCTTTTTGTTTCCTGTTTAGGATTGGGTTTCCAGTTCCTTCTAAACTCTTTCATTGTCTCTCACTTCCAGTAGCCACTTGCATCTTTGTGGCATTATCATTAGTCTTTTGAACAAGAGGAGTGGTTTATCCCATAATTCCTGTTTAGTATTGGGCCTCCAGTTCCTTCTAAACGCTTTTCATTGTCTCTCACTTCCAGTAGCCACTTGCATCTTTGTGGCATTATCATTGGTCTTTTGAACAGGAGGAGAGGTTTTGTCCATTTTCCTGTTTAGGATTTGGGTTTCCAGTTCCTTCTAAACTCTTTTAATTGTCTCTCACTTCCAGTAGGCACTTGCATCTTTGTGGCATTATCATTGGTCTTTTGAACAGGAGGAGTGGTTTATCCCTTGTTTCCTGTTTAGGATTGGGTTTCAGTTCCTTCTAAACTCTTTTCATTGTCTCTCACTTCCAGTAGTCACTTGCATCTTTGTGGCATTATCATTGGTCTTTTGAACAAGAGGAGTGGTTTATCTTTTGTTTCCTGTTTAGGATTGGGTTTCCAGTTCCTTCTGAACACTTTTCATTTTCTCTCACTTCCAGTAGCCACTTGCATCTTTGTGGCATTATCATTGGTCTTTTGAACAAGAGGAGTGGTTTATCCCATATTTCCTGTTTAGGATTGGGTTTCCAGTTCCTTCTAAACTCTTTTCATTGTCTCTCACTTCCAGTAGCCACTTGCATCTTTGTGGCATTATCATTGGTCTTTTGAACAGGAGGAGAGGTTTATCCCATATTTCCTGTTTAGGATTGGGTTTCAGTTCCTTCTAAACTCTTTTCATTGTCTCTCACTTCCAGTAGCCACTTGCATCTTTTGTGGCATTATCATTGGTCTTTTGAACAGGAGGAGTGGTTTATACCATATTTCCTGTTTAGGATTGGGTTTCCAGTTCCTTCTAAACTCTTTTCATTGTCTCTCACTTCCAGTAGCCACTTGCATCTTTGTGGCATTATCATTGGTCTTTTGAACAGGAGGAGAGTTTTATCCCATATTTCCTGTTTAGGATTGGGTTTCAGGTTCCTTCTAAACTCTTTTCATTGTCTCTCACTTCCAGTAGCCACTTGCATCTTTGTGGCATTATCATTGGTTTTTGAACAAGAGGAGTGGTTTATCCCATATTTCCTGTTTAGGATTGGGTTTCCAGTTCCTTCTAAACGCTTTTCATTGTGTCTCACTTCCAGTAGCCACTTGAATCTTTGTGGCATTATCATTGGTCTATTGAACAAGAGGAGTGGTTTATCCCATATTTCCATTTTAGGATTGGGATTCCAGTTCCTTCTAAATGCTTTTCATTGTCTCTCACTTCCAGTAGCCACTTGCATCTTTGTGGCATTATCATTGGTCTTTTGAACAGGAGGAGAGTTTTATCCCTTCTTTCCTGTTTAGGATTGGGTTTCCAGTTCCTTCTAAACTCTTTTCATTGTCTCTCACTTCCAGTAGCCACTTGCATCTTTGTGGCATTATCATTGGTCTTTTGAACAGGAGGAGAGGTTTATCCCATATTTCCTGTTTAGGATTGGGTTTCAGGTTCCTTCTAAACTCTTTTCATTGTCTCTCACTTCCAGTAGCCACTTGCATCTTTGTGGCATTATCATTGGTTTTTGAACAAGAGGAGTGGTTTATCCCATATTTCCTGTTTAGGATTGGGTTTCCAGTTCCTTCTAAACTCTTTTCATTGTCTCTCACTTCCAGTAGACACTTGCATCTTTGTGGCATTATCATTGGTCTTTTGAACAGGAGGAGAATTTTATCCCATATTTCCTGTTTAGGATTGGGTTTCAGGTTCCTTCTAAACTCTTTTCATTGTCTATCCCTTCCAGTAGCCACTTGCATCTTTGTGGCATTATCATTGGTCTATTGAACAAGAGGAGTGGTTTATCCCATATTTCCATTTTAGGATTGGGATTCCAGTTCCTTCTAAATGCTTTTCATTGTCTCTCACTTCCAGTAGCCACTTGCATCTTTGTGGCATTATCATTGGTATTTTGAACAGGAGGAGAGTTTTATCCCTTCTTTCCTGTTTAGGATTGGGTTTCCAGTTCCTTCTAAACTCTTTTCATTGTCTCTCACTTCCAGTAGCCACTTGAATCTTTGTGGCATTATCATTGGTCTATTGAACAAGAGGTGTGGTTTATCCCATATTTCCATTTTAGGATTGGGTTTCCAGTTCCTTCTAAACTCTTTTCATTGTCTCTCACTTCCAGTAGCCACTTGCATCTTTGTGGCATTATCATTGGTATTTTGAACAGGAGAAGAGTTTTATCCCATATTTCCTGTTTAGTATTGGGTTTCAGTTCCTTCTAAACTCTTTTCATTGTGTCTCACTTCCAGTAGTCACTTGCATCTTTGTAGCATTATCATTGGTCTTTTTGAACAAGAGGAGTGGTTTATCCCATATTTCCTGTTTAGGATTGGGTTTCCAGTTCCTTCTAAACTCTTTTCATTGTCTCTCACTTCAGTAGCCACTTGAATCTTTGTGGCATTATCATTGGTCTATTGAACAAGAGGTGTGGTTTATCCCATATTTCCATTTTAGGATTGGGTTTCCAGTTCCTTCTAAACTCTTTTCATTGTCTCTCACTTCCAGTAGCCACTTGCATCTTTGTGGCATTATCATTGGTATTTTGAACAGGAGAAGAGTTTTATCCCATATTTCCTGTTTAGTATTGGGTTTCTAGTTCCTTCTAAACTCTTTTCATTGTGTCTCACTTCCAGTAGTCACTTGCATCTTTGTAGCATTATCATTGGTCTTTTGAACAAGAGGAGTGGTTTATCCCATATTTCCTGTTTAGGATTGGGTTTCCAGTTCCTTCTAAACTCTTTTCATTGTCTCTCACTTCCAGTAGCCACTTGAATCTTTGTGGCATTATCATTGGTCTATTGAACAAGAGGTGTGGTTTATCCCATATTTCCATTTTAGGATTGGTTTTCCAGTTCCTTCTAAACTCTTTTCATTGTCTCTCATTTCTAGTAGCCACTTGCATCTTTGTGGCATTATCATTGGTATTTTGAACAGGAGAAGAGTTTTATCCCATATTTCCTGTTTAGTATTGGGTTTCCAGTTCCTTCTAAACTCTTTTCATTGTGTCTCACTTCCAGTAGTCACTTGCATCTTTGTAGCATTATCATTGGTCTTTTGAACAAGAGGAGTGGTTTATCCCATATTTCCTGTTTAGGATTGGGTTTCCAGTTCCTTCTAAACTCTTTTCATTGTCTCTCACTTCCAGTAGCCACTTGAATCTTTGTGGCATTATCATTGGTCTATTGAACAAGAGGTGTGGTTTATCCCATATTTCCATTTTAGGATTGGGTTTCCAGTTCCTTCTAAACTCTTTTCATTGTCTCTCACTTCCAGTAGCCACTTGCATCTTTGTGGCATTATCATTGGTATTTTGAACAGGAGAAGAGTTTTATCCCATATTTCCTGTTTAGTATTGGGTTTCCAGTTCCTTCTAAACTCTTTTCATTGTGTCTCACTTCCAGTAGTCACTTGCATCTTTGTAGCATTATCATTGGTCTTTTGAACAAGAGGAGTGGTTTATCCCATATTTCCTGTTTAGGATTGGGTTTCCAGTTCCTTCTAAACTCTTTTCATTGTCTCTCACTTCCAGTAGCCACTTGCATATTTGTGGCATTATGATTGGTCTTTTGAACAGGAGGATTGGTTTATCCCATATTTCCTGTTCAGGATTTTGTTTCCAGTTCCTTCTCAACTATTTTTATTGTCTATCCCTTCCAGTAGCCACTTGCATCTTTGTGGCATTATCATTGGTCTTTTGAACAGGAGGAGTGGTTTATCCCATATTTCCTGTTTAGGATTGGGTTTCCAGTTACTTCTAAACTCTTTTCATTGCCTATCACTTCCAGTAGCCACTTGCATCTTTGTGGCATTATCATTGGTCTTTTGAACAGGAGGAGAGTTTTATCCCATATTTCCTGTTTAGAATTGGGTTTCCAGTTACTTCTAAACTCTTTTCATTGCCTATCACTTCCAGTAGCCACTTGCATCTTTGTGGCATTATCATTGGTCTTTTGAACAGGAGGAGAGTTTTATCCCATATTTCCTGTTTAGGATTGAGTTTCCAGTTCCTTCCAAATTTGTTTCATTGTCTATCACTTCCAGTAGCCACTTGCATCTTTGTGGCATTATCATTGGTCTTTTGAACAGGAGGAGAGTTTTATCACATATCTCCTGTTTAGGATTGGTTTTCCAGTTCCTTCTAAACTCTTTCCATTGTCTCTCACTTCCAGTAACCACTTGCATATTTGTGGCATTATGATTGGTCTTTTGAACAGGAGGAGTGGTTTATCCCATAATTCCTGTTTAGGATTTTGTTTCCAGTTCCTTCTCAACTGTTTTTATTGTCTATCAGTTGCAGTAGCCACTTGCATCTTTGTGGCATTATCATTGGTCTTTTGAACAAGAGGAGTGGTTTATCTTTTGTTTCCTGTTTAGGATTGGGTTTCCAGTTCCTTCTAAACTCTTTTCATTGTGTCTCACTTCTAGTAGCCACTTGCATCTTTGTGGCATTATCCTTTGTCTTTTGAACAAGAGGAGTGGTTTATCCCTTGTTTCCTGTTTAGGATTGGGTTTCCAGTTCCTTCTAAACTTTTTTCATTGTGTCTCAATTCCAGTAGTCACTTACATCTTTGTGGCATTATCATTGGTCTTTTGAACAGGAGGAGAGTTTCATCCCATATTTCCTGTTTAGGATTGGGTTTCCAGTTCCTTCCAAATTCATTTCATTGTCTATCACTTCCAGTAGCCACTTGCATCTTTGTGGCATTAACATTGGTCTTTTGAACAGCAGGAGAGTTTTATCCCATATTTCCTCTTTAGGTTTGGGTTTCCAGTTCCTTCTAAACTTTTCACATTTTGTCTCACTTCCAGTAGCCACTTGCATCTTTGTGGCATTATCACTGGTATTTTGAACAGGAGGAGAGTTTTATCCCATATTTCCTGTTTAGGATTGTGTTTCCAGTTCCTTCTAAACTCTTTTCATTGTGTCTCACTTCCAATCGCCACTTGCATCTTAGTGGCATTATCATCGTTCTTTTAAACAGGAGTAGACGTTTCTTCCATGTTTTCTCTTTAAGATTGGGTTTCTACTTCCTTCTCACCTTTTTTCACTGTCTCTCACATCCAGTAGCCCTTTGCATCTTAGTGGCATTATCACCTTACTTGGGGATGAACTAATTAAACAATATATAAATAAAAACATAAGTATTCTAATAAATAGCGTTTATTGCAAATTCTCTAAACAATAAACATTGTCGAGGAAATCAAATATGTATGCTGTAATAAAGTAGTCAAGGGAACAACTGTCATTGTTGACACACTGTTTTTTTTACTGAGACAAAGGTTAAATATTACCATTCTTTATTTTTTCCCTATCCTTTCTTTTCCTCCATTTTTTAGATTTTTATATACATTTATATATATCTTTGTAGCAGAATTTTATGAGGGGAATAAAATTCAATCCTTGTACATCTCAAGAAATCATCCTTCATGCCGTGTAGCTACTCATAGACCTGGGGCATGGGTACATTGCACCTGCTTATATCTAAATAAAGAAGTCAGCGATTTGCTGAGGTGTGACCAAATCAGCTAGAAAAACACTGACTAACTCATCTGGGCACAGCCGCCACTTCACACACTGCTCATAGGTTAGGAATTGGTCCGACAGAAAGGCAATCCACTGGACTCATTTTATCTATTCAGCTTCTGCTTTTTCCTTTGTACTTAACTGTTGTTCGACAGCAAATGTCCTACTGGTTAATCTCAAGGGAAGAACTCATTCAACCTTTTTGATTCCACATAGATTGCAAACAATTTCCACCTTTTCCATCAGTTCAGTAACTGCTTGTCTGGTCACTGAGCCATCAAACTTAGGTATTAACATGACGTCAAATGTCCTATCTATCATGTTGTCAAAATAGCTTGTAGCAGAATTTTATGAGGAGGATAAATTTTAATCCAATAATTGCACTGCAATTCGAACTTGGCTCTCTGATTCCTCAATAGCGGCTTGGATTGAGGAATCAGAGAGCCGAGTTCAAATTCCATTTGAATCCTTTCACTTTCATGCTAATACCCATGGTAAAGGTATGAATCCTCTTCTTCTCACCCCTGCTATGGAGACAGACTGGATTCTATAGCCTTGGATGGCAACTGGTCTACTGCAGAAAGAAATGGCAACTTTCTGCGGGAAAAAATCTGCCTTGTCAGTCATGTATTGAAAGATACATGATTGCCTAAGCGTGTATCATGCATGGCATAGAACTGACTGAATTGCACGTCTCAAGAAATCATCCTTCACGCATTATTAGTAGAATCAAGGTGCTGATCACTTGTATCACTTGAGGAACCAAAGATTTGCATGACGTCCTCATATTTTTACATGAGGTTACACGAGCTTTTTCTTTCTCTTCTGACGTAGGATACATGCTTTGTTTGGTAAGTTGCCATTTTCTTCACTACAACTTTTAAAATGTCCATTTTTAAAGTTTTCTAAGAATTTTGAATTTATTTTTCATTACAAATTTGTATTGCACTGTGGAATTTGAACTTAAAACTGAAATCAATGCAAATCTTTGGCTGATGATGAGAATAGAAATCCCAAAACACATACCAACAATCAGTGGTAATGATAATCATCATACTGTTTCTTTTATAAGGAAACTTTCAGCATTCAGCAACCAGTGCAACATTTGGTTGAAATTCATAAAATCTTTCTATTAAAACCAATTTTTCAGGAAATTGGATTTTTCAAATCTGCTGTCATTGCCTTTTCTAGTATTGATGGGGATTGCCTTTCTAACTTTTTGTTTGAAGTCATGTGGAATGTCAATATCTTGATTATGTCTTTCCCTTAGAGCTACAGGGATATCCATTTTAGTTACTGCTGCTGTTGAAAGTCCTCAAGTAATGTGGTTTCTATTATTTGGTACAGTTCTTTGTGTTTCTATAGCACTCATCCATGTGGTTTGAAAAAGGATGGTCCTCACTAAAAACTACAGGCTTCACTCACTGAAAGCAGTTTTTAATCATTTATCTGAGAAAGCTGTTAAATACAGTTGGCAGTTTAGATATTTCTGAACAAATTTGAAGCATGATATCGATATAAAAGTCTTGATCTGACAGAACTGTTTAAGAACATGATTTGAGTTTTTAGGTTAATGTTTTGGTTTGGTACCAATGTGTGGTATTGTGAGAAACTACTACTAATGCAGCTTATTCTATGTTCAATTTCCTTATCTTCTACACAAAAAAAAACAAAACGTAATTCCTCATGTATAACACACCTTCATCCATAATATGCACCCCTAAAATTGTGCTGAAAGTGTGGGAAAATGCTTCTACTCATGCATAATACGCACCGCTTGTTTGGTAATCAAACCCTATAAATTGTACCTCTCCAATTTCATTACAGCCAGCGTTTCCTACTCTTTTTTTAAAAAAATGATTTTAAACATATAATAATATTATTCTAATTTAGTTCAAAATTTTAAATGTTATTATGGATTACCATAATTCCCCATATATTATTTGCTTTAATCCATAATACGCACCCCTAAAATTGTGCTGAAAGTGTGAGAAAATGCTTCTACTCACACATAATATGCCCCCCTTGTTTGCTAATCAAAGCCTATAAATTGTACCGCCCCAATTTCATTACAGCCAGCATTTCCTACTCTTTTTTAAAAAAATGGTTTTAAGCATAGAATATTATTCTAATTTAGTTTTATGATAATTCTTATTTTATTTTATGGCAATTTTTTAAAGATTTTTTGTACCTGTGCATAATACGCACTTCCTGATTACGCTTATTATTTTTTAGAAAAAAATGCGTATTATACATTGGGAAATTACGGTATTATGCCATTTTTGTCAAAAATTATATTGTGGCAATTGTATGAATACCTGATAAAGATTAATTAGAGTGGGGATTGAACTCAACACAGCTAGTCCCCAAGACTAGCCAGCAAACCATTTCTCCATTGTAAGACGCTCTGATTAATATTAAGTTTGGTGCAAGGACACCTGTTTTGGGCGTTAGATAAGAATGGTCTCCAAAGATTTCTAGAAACTAATTCCTATAATAAATATATTTATAGTCTAGAAATCAATCTTACCTTGCTTTTTGATTTGAAAATGATAACAATTTTCACCTGACTTTTCTTACCTGTTAATGAAATATTGGTTACTTTCAAGCAGTTTTTGCATATTTGTAAATTTTTTTTCTTGAAAATTTTTTTTTACTTTTTTTTTTTTTTGAATTGATAATATTTGTAAAAAAATATGAAACTAGATCAGACAGATCAGTAGCAGTAACAATAGAAATTCTATGTATAATAACACATCTGGTAATAAATACAGCAATACAAAATTTGTTTTGAATCTATTAAAAGTTTTGGAATAAACACCGCAAAATCCACAATTAGCTTTTTTTCAAAGGCGTCATGTAATCATCAACAATTTCAAAAATGTGTATATTTTAAAATAGTTCATTAAAAGCAGAAAAATGTTCCTTTTTTTTCATTTCTATTTTTAATAAATGACAGAAAAACAAAAAATAGTTGCAATCTTTATCAATGATTTTAAATTACATTTTTGACTGAAAAATTGAAAAACTTTAAAAAAAAAAAACAAATTCTGTTTGGAATTCAAAAATGATTTTTTTTCTCAAACTACAATTTGATTTAAATTCTTGAATTTTTCAAAAAATTGTATATATAAATATTTTTAAGTTAAATTAAGCATCATTTTAAATTTTTAAACAACTTTTATTTAATATTCACCCACTGCAAAAAAAAAAAAAAATCAAAATTAAATTAAGCATCATTTCAGATTTATCAGCAAAATAATATTTTATTTTATATTTCATCACAAGAATTTCACTCTATTTTAAATTTTTACAAAAACTACTTTTAAGAAGTATAAAAAGTTTGATTTTTTTTTTTAATATTTTAATAAAATTTTACTAAAACTATTTAAGAAAACAAAATGTTTAAATTTTTTTAAAAATTAGTAAAATTTTACTAAAACTTTGAAAAAAAGATAAAAATGATTTTTATTTTTGAATTTTGTATCTGATATGATTTTTCACTTCAGGGAAAATATGAACAAATTATTTGCTTTCAAATTTAAGTTTTAAATTTTAGCTTTGTTTAGCTGTTTGTTTTTAAAAATTACAATTTATAGAAAACTAAATAAACATTATTATATTTATTTCAGATAACTTTATCACTTTATAAATGAACAGATGTTTTTCTTGGAAATTACATTCATAACAAACTCTTTATGACAGCTTTTCAATAATTTTTTCTCTTCTTTAATTAAAAGATAATTTCAAAATGCCATGAAATTATATTTTTTTAAAAGCTATTTCTAAGCAACAATGTCTTTAAGTTTTAGTGAAATTTTAATTTAATTTCAAAAACAAATCAGTAAGATGAAGGAAATTTTTAAATTCAAATTTTCAAAGAAATTCATGAAGAAAGATATTCACAATATTTTTTTTAAAAAAAGAAATGCAGTTTTGAAAATTTTTTTTCATTAGGTTTTAAATTTGAACTTCTGAATTAAACAAAAACAAATTAAGTTCAAATTTAAAATAAAAAGATAAGAAACATTTGACAATTTTATATTCAAAATTTTTTTTAACTTAACACATTCAGTGCCAAAAGACATTAATTAATGTTCCCTTCTTGAAATTTGCACCTTGTCTTCATTTTGTTCTCTGTACATTATTTCTTTTCAGCAATGGTAATCTCTGGATTTGCTTCTGTTCATCCTCTGTTATAATTTCTACACATTGGCACGGAAGGTGTTAAGTAAAACCTTCAAATAATTATGAAAACATAAGCTTCTCGAAGTACATATCTGTAGTTCATATTTATATAAGATCTACCAAAGACAAGAAAAAAGACGTAAGAGACAAATTGTTAGGATATAAGTATTTTTTTTTTCCATGGGGAAAACTGTGACTTTTTAATTCTAAAATTAAATTCTTGGCACGATTTTTATTTTCGGTCTAAAATTACACAACTACAGAAATTTTCAAAGAAAACTTATTTTTGTAATTTGAAAATAGTAATTATGATTCCAAAAATTGATTAGGACAATTGATTGTTGTTACCAAAATATGTTGAAAATCCGTTTTGTGGCCTAAAATTTATAACATTATTTTCAATGTATTCAAAAGTAAAATCATTAGCAGTTTCTTTTTTTCTATAATACATAGAATGCAATCAGTCAATGAAGCCTGCTTTAAGTTCTAACCACTAACAGTAGTCTTTCATTCTGATTTTTTATATTAAAATCATATATTTCTATTGTAAACCCTTCAGTATTATTATAGTAAACTCATTTGCTAATGCTTGCTTCCTTCCTAACCACTGACAACCCCTTTCCTCTGATTTTCAATGCATTCCTATACTAAAACCATTAGCAATGCATTTACATTATACATCTAATAGCCCTATTCTATCAGTAATGCTTGCATTCATTCCTGACCACTGACAATCCCTTTCTTCCTCATTTTCAACGCATTCCTATATTAAAATCTTTAGCAATGCATTTACATTATACATATAATAGCCCTATTTTATCAGTAATACTTGCCTTCATTCCTGACCACAGACAATCCCTTTCTTTTCAATGTATTTAAATATTTAAAAAAGTAACATCTGTTCTTTATACATGAAATGTACTTTTTGGCATCTGTTTTCCTTTCAACATAGACTTTTAATATTTACTATGTCACTCTAAATGTAATAATTAGAGTGAATGGGTATTTATCTACATGCCCACGTCATAATCGAATGTGACACAAGGACAAGCTTTAAGGAGGGAGACATTCAAAAATTGCTCAATCACCTTGGTACTTCCAAGTTTGGGGGACACTTCAAGTGCCAGATAATGATCCCTGACTCTCCTGAAGGGGATGTACCGCACTGAGGGGATAGCCCCGTAGGGCATTAATTAATATAAATTTCAAACTTATGACTGGATGGATTTGTTTCATAAATCCTAGCCATAATATTCCAGGTTCCATAAGAGCTAGTATTCAAATCATTTCTAATGCATTCCTATAGTAAAATCATTTGCCATGAATTTCTATAGATGCTTTTAGTATTTGCTATATCACTGGTGAAAATGTTACCAGCAAATTATTAATTATTAAATATTTATTTTGTAGTCTCTTTAAGAAGTCATCAGCAAACATAAGCTCAGGGAGTAACTTTATTTACTCAGTGTAACTTAGTTTTTCAGTCAGTATTTTCCCAACAATTATTATTTTACATCATAATTTCCTTCCTTGTCAATGCACTTAATCCAAACTTTTCAATATATGATATATATTGAACATTAAGCAGTGGGAAATTTCAGATAAAAATTTCAACTAATAAATATTTTCTCAACAATTATTTTACATCATAATTTCCTTCCTTGTCAATGCACTTAATCAAACTTTTCTATAAATCATATAAGTGTGTCAATCCATGGACTTTATGGTCCACTTTCATTGCCATGATTTTTTTAATTTGGTGTTTCATTCAGGCCAAAGAAAAGAGATGTCCTCTCAATGCAATGTGAAGGTACTGCCCATAGGATTTACAGGACATCTGAGCCTTGGACAATTGCCCCCATATGATAACTGCCGTCGGACAATGGAAAGGGCATTTTTTTTTTTTAATTTTGCTTTTATTTCAATAAGAAAAATAAATTTCAAAAAGCCATCTTGGAGTTTATGGGATTATCCTGAGCTGGAAGTTTTGGGGGAGTGGCAACAAGTGAACACCTAGTCTAAATTCAGGGTGCGAGCTGATCACACAAGTATATAAAATTTTTACATCACCCCCATCATGGAGTTTGTTGAAAGTGAACATAGAGAAAAGGAAGCTTATTTATAATGGCTACATGTACATGAAGCAGAAAGAACTGGTAAATGTCTTACGAATGTGAAAAACATTACATCTTACGAATGTGAGGAATGTTATATCTTTTGAAGGTGAGACATGTCAGCATAGCAACTGCAAAGCCAAATTTAAAGTGTGTGGAAAAAATATCATTAGTAATTACTGTATTTGTGTATAGCCCACAATTTGCAATTTTAGTTGTATAATTCTAGAGATATAAAAATATAAATCATATTATTAGATAATTCTTATTGGGTAACAGATAACATGAAAATAAAACCCTAATTAGTTTTATTAATATTTATTTAATCAAGGTTGTGCTTTCTCTAAATTTATTCTTAATGGCAGCAATTGTCAAGGTGTAAGTTGTCCTGATACCTACCCATACAATAAATCCCCTGAGCATATAAAAGTTGCAAATAAAAGGTTTTGTTTTTGAGTAAATCAATTTTAATAGGTTGTAGCTGCATTTGTATTAAAATTATTATTATTTACCAAATCTGTTTAAAATTTGAGGAATTCATTAACCTTTAGCACTCTGCATTACTAATATCACTTCCCTTTCCACTGCATTCTTTGTCAACAAGTATCCTTATTGTTAATTTCACTTAAAGTTGTTTTCTGTTGCCATAGCAGGATATGATAACACAACTATGAAATTCAAATACACTATTGTTCAAGGATCAGAGTCGCCTTCATTTTGTACAGCAAATGAAGTCACATACAGGGTGATAAAGGTTAAAATATTTCTAATACTTTAGGCAAACTCTGTATAAAAATTACGGGAATGCACTTATTAGGGTGAATGAAAAAAGAAAAAAAAAATTCCTTTTTTTGTTTTCTTTCATCTCAACTTGATAGTTTTTTTTTATATCTACATGTTTTTATTACTTCAAAAACAATATTTTTAGTTGATACCTATATTTGAGTAGATACTCCTTTTTTTTTAAACAGTTTATTTCACCTACTGGTCTGCACACTCAAGCAAATTTATTAACCTTTAGCAGTCTGCATTATTAATATTACTTCCCTTTCTACTGCATTCTTTTTCAAGTATCCTTACTGTTAATTTCACTCAAAGATGTTTTCTGTTGCCATAGCAGGATATGACAACACAACTATGAAATTCAAACACACTATTGTTCAAGGATCAGAGTCACCTTCATTTTGTACAGCAAATGAAGTCACATACAGAGTGATAAAGGTTAAAGAAAATGTGCCGTCCAGCAGGATTCAAAACTATCACCCATTGCAATTGTCCTGATACCTCAGTCAGTCAGTTATGTGCCATGCGTGATAGACAATCATGTATCTTTCGATACCTGACTGATAAAGCAGATTTCTTTTCCTGCAGTAGGTTACCATTTCTTTATGTGGAAGACCAGTTGCCATCCAAGGCTATAGAACCCGGTCTGTCCTATTTACCCATAACTGGGGGGAGAAGAAGAGGATTCATACCTTTCTCGAGGTTATTAGCACATAAGTGAATGTAATGGATTTAACTGGAATTCGAACTCGGCTCTCTGATTCCTCAATCCGAGCCGCTATCCATTACTCCATCGTGCTTCCTCATCCCTACCCATACAATAAATCCCAATAAAATAAATATAAGAGATGCAAATAAAAGGGTTTTTTTTATTTTTGAGTAAATCAATTTTAATAACTTGTAGCAGCATTTGTATCAAAATTAATATTACTTACCAAATCTGTTTAAAATTTGAGGAATTTATTAACCTTTAGCACTCTGCATTACTAATATCACTTCCCTTTCCACTGCATTCTTTGTCAAGGCCTCTCAGTATCCTTATTGTTACTTTCACTCAAAGATGTTTTCTGTTGCCATAGCAGGATATGATAACACAACTAGGAAATTCAAACACACTATTGTTCAAGGATCAGTCACTTTCACTTGTACAGCAAATGAATTCACATACAGAGTGATAAAGGTTAAAATATTTCTAATACTTTAGGTAGACTCTGTATAAATACTTACAGGAATGCACTTATTAGGGTGTATCAAAAGAATTTTCTTTTTTCTTAACAGCTCTTTACTCTAAAGTTTATTTCATATACACTTTTAAAGAATACAAATTACTTCAATCTTACTATCCTAATTCTGCATGTACCTTTCTTCCTTAGTTGGCACGGACATTACTCCCTGCCAATACCTGTTAAATAATGAACTATTTCATTTTTATCATGAAGAAAACCAACAAAGACATATCAGAGATGCTGTGTGGTTTCAATGAAAAAAAAAACAAAGAAAGGAGGCAAGACAGAAGTGTTTAACGTCTCCTGTCAATAAATAATGCACTATTTTGATTGTGTAGAAAGCCGGAAAAGCCACACGAGAGACACTACTTGGTCTCAGGAAAAAAATGAAAGGAAGAAAAAAGAAAGATAGAAGCCTTTAACGGCAATTGCAATATTTTGTTAAAGTTGTTATGGTCAAATATTTAACTATGCAATAGGGAAATTTCTATAGATATTTTACTGTCGTAGAACTCGCCATGAGCTTATTCAATCAATTTAAGAATTAAAATTCCCTGCTAGTAGGTTGACTATAACCACTAGAAATCTGTTCTGAGAGGTGGCATGCTAATTTCAAATCTTTTCATTTGTACCCCCTTACTTCTTTAACTAACGACCAGCATTCATATTTATGGTTGTTATTGCAATATCTTGTTAAAGTTGTTAAGCTCAAATATTTAATGGTGCAATAAGGGAATTTCTATGGATATTTTATTGTAGAACTTGTCATGAGCTTGTTCAATCATTAATTTAAGAATTAAAATTCATCAGAAAACTCAAATTGGAACACCACAAAATTTTCTAGTTAGTATTATGTATGTCATATTATTTCCAATACTATTCCACTATTGTTTGAGAGAATATGATGCAAATTGGAATCAAATATGGATTAGAATCCGAAAACAATAGGATATGGAAGAAATAAGAAACATTTATAAGTTTAATGTTTTGCTTTTATTTAAGCTTCATCAGAAAACTAAATATGGAGGAGAAGAGAAAATTCTGGTAGTTTTTATTTTTCTGTTGTTCTTCATAGGCTAAGTAGACCTCATATGTATTTGCCTAGTAGAGTAACATTTGTATGTATAATTCTTGTCTGTTTGTGTATCATAATTCTAGTTGGTCTATGCATGATTTGGTTGATTGTGTGTGTGTGTGTATGTATATATATATATTTTGACGATTGTGCCTAGCATGAAACAGCCCGTTGCCTCTGAGTGTTGACTTCAATGTTCACTTTTATATTTATGTTTACATACGCCCTATCTCTGATATTGAGCACTTTATCCCATAAATATAGCACACCTTAAAACTATATATATATATATATATATATATATATATATATATATATATATATATATATATAAGTTTTTGTTTTCCATGTTGACAAATATGAAATTTTTCTCGATTTAACCAGTAGAGCTATCTGTGTGTAAGTTTTTTGTTTTCAATGTCGACAAATATAAAATTTCTCTGATTTAACCAGTAGAGCTCTACTGGTTAAATTGGAGAAATATTTGTCGACATGGAAAACAAAACTTACACACAGATAGCTCTACTGGTTAAATCGGAGAAAATTATATATATATATATATATATATATATATATATATATATATATATATATATATATATATGAATTGGATTAGAATCCAATGGAATGATAGGATAACAAATAGGAAACTTTTATAAATTTAACATGTTTCAGTTTTATTTAAGCTTCATCAGAAATTCTTGGAAGAATTGTTTAGTCAGGTAACATTTGTATGTATAATTCTTGTGTGTTTGTGTATCATAATTCTAGTTTTTCTATGTGTGATTTGACTGATTGTGTGTGTATGTATATATATACATATATATATATATATATATATATATATATGAATTGGGATGAAATATGGATTAGAATCTTACAGAAATATAGGATAAACAAATAAGAACTTTTAGATGGACTAAATTCAGATGTCTTTCATGTAATTGGCATATTCAGGCAAGATGAATTGAGATCAAATATGGATTATAATCCAACAGAATGATAGGATAATTAACAAATAGGAAACTTTTATAAATTTAACATGTTTCAGTTTTATTTAAGCTTCATCAGAAATTCTTGGGAGAGAATGTTCTGGTATAGTTGTTTTCTGTGTAGTTTGTTTTTCATTGGTAAGGTAGAACTCATGTGTTTATGTCTTGTATGTCTTTGTGTTCAATTCCTGAAGATAGTAGTGAAAATGGTAAATGGTTAATCCAATGCTGTCTTACAGAATGAACCAAGACACACATCATTTTTTCCCTACAGAGTATTTATAATTCTACAAATGTTATAATAGCAATTTTTAATGTTGAGAATTTTGCATTTCGAAAGCATTATTTTTAAACTGGACCCAAAAATTACATAAAGAATTTGGGAAGTGGAAGGAAATGAAACAAAATTTGCGCTTACTGCCTGGAGAAACTATCTGACTCTTCCTGATCACACCTACTTGATTCTGATATACATAGCAAACACTTTGACATGTCCCTTTTGCTGACAACTATGCATTCTGCAATATAATTTAGTACCTGATCACCTACTTGATTCTGACATCCCCAATATGTAACAAACCTTTTTGGGTGACCCTTTTGCTAACTATGCATTCTGCCTCCTTTAATGTAATTTACTACATGACTCCTCCTGATCACACCTACTTGATTCTGACATCCCCAATACGTAACAAACACTTTGGAGTGTCCTTTTTGCTGACAACTATGCATTCTGCCTTCTTTAATGTAATTTAGTACCTGACTCCTCCTGAACACACCTACTTGATTCTGACATCCACAATATGTGAAAAACACCTTGGGGTGTCCCTTTTGCTGACAACTATGTATTCTACTTTCTTTAATGTAATTTAGTAACTGACTCCTCCTGCTCACAACTACTTGATTCTGCCATCCCCAATACGTAACACTTTTGGGTGTCCCTTTTGCTGACAACTGTGCATTCTGTCTTCTTTATATTCTTTAATTTTCTCTTTTTCTTTATCCCAGAAAGTACCCGGTTTCACATGATATGTTTTCTCTTTACAAGAGCTTGATCAGCTTTTCACTTATTTTTCTTATTACGAGTCATAAATGTGGATCAGGAGCCTTGTCATGTCGTCCACATAATAAAATTCAAGCAGATGCATCCAATTCAAATTCCTAGTTTGCCTGCACAAATGCCCTTGTGAAAAGCAAGAATAAGTCTCTTCTCTCTCTTAGCTATAAGTTAAATAGCAGAGCAATTTGAGCTCTCTATCCTTGAGTGGAAACCAATCTAAGAGAAGAAAAATTCCATTCCAAACTATAGAGAAAGCAATATGAAACCAGTCTCCTATCTTTACCAAGAATGCTTGGCAATTCACAATTAAAAAAAAAAAATCTGTGGAGAGTCATGATCAGCTAGGGGAGGTAAAATGTATTCAAATGTAACAATTGTTAAATATGTCATGAACATATTTATCATTATTGCCAGTCTCCAAACCCAATGACAAAATTAATTACATGCTTCCGCTATCTTTATTTGGCAAAATTTCTTCAGTGTTCCCAGACCCCAAAATAAACTTGCATGAAATTTTCACAATGATTGCTAAAAAGGTATAACTTGAAATTTGAAAAGGTTTGCATAGAGTTAGGATGGGTTTGCAGGAACTGTATCATAATAAAATGCACAAGACAAAGCTGTCAAATATAGTGCCATATCTCAAGCCTTTAATTTTGAAAGTTCAGATAGAAAGCAAGGTGCATCAGTGGGTTGACATGGAAGATGGCCTCCTAGCCTTCAGGTCACAGCATAGAAATTGGAATTGGTAAACCAAATTCCAGTTCCAGCTGAGACTGTCATGTTCCCTTTTGGAACTAATGCCCCCTGGGAAATGCATGAACCCATCTCTTTTTCACTTATCTATGTGTGAAACAGCAGAGTAGATTAGACTCTCTTGCCATGAATAGCATTCTGTCTAACAAAAGAAAAACTGAATTCTAAACTAGAATTCTAATTCTAGAGAGGGCAAGAGGAAACCACTCCACCATCTTTAACAAGCATGGCAATTCACAGATAATAAAGGAAAAACTGTTAAGTCATGATCTGGGATGATTTGTAGGATGTTTTGAGTGCCTGTATTAAAAATGTGTATGACAAAGCATACTCTCAGACATCAGTCACAACAGATGATGAACTTTGACATTAATATAGACAGGAATAAAAGTTTATTTTTTTAAGTCTGGTAACGTTTTAAAAATATTTGACGTATAGATTAATGGTAAATTGCTTTTTAGCTCTATAGAATTTCAGATAGCAGGATACCTAATGTAGCTTTTTTCATGGGACCAACTCTCAAATTCTTCCTTATTAAACTTCTGGGATTCTGGTGAAACATTGCTCTCGGTATCTAAAACATAGTTCTCTTGGGCAAGATCTTGGTTGGCAGTCAATGAAATAAAGTAAGTTTAGTTTACTATAAAATCTTAGAATACAGCCAGGCAATTACAGCAAATGTGCTTATTCAATGATTTGAATAAAGAGAAAAAGTTGTCTTCCCAATATATATGGCTTTTGTTCGGGTATCTTTAGGCAGTGTAATGGTTTGCAAGCTTGACTCGCTAGAGCAATTACAACTGAGTAGTGAGTTAGATCCTCACTAGGTGCCCCATGCTTTCAGTCTTGTGCTACATCTAAGCTATGTTTATAAAATCATAGGACACCTCAAAGTGTGCCCTCTTTGCTTGCACCAAAGCCAGTGCAACCGATGATTGCAGGCAATTTTTGTTCCTAGCCCAGGTGTATGCGCTTGGGTCCCCACCTTAAAATCTGACCTTGTGTCACAGCTTGTCTTAGTGGGGAGACAGAGTAAATACCTAGTGTGTGTGTGTGATGATGATGATGATGGTGATGGACTCTCCTGTCAATTTCGATGTATGAGGATCTGACAACCTCATTCAGTTTTTCATGTTTGTGTCGTATATGACACTCTAGTCCTACTTGTGACCTTGCATACAAGTCCACATATTCTGCAACAGTGAGAATCTCAGGACATAGCAACAGGAGTATTTGCTGACACTTTTGACATTGTCTTTTGTCTCTTAGTCGGTCAATATGACTGATTTCAAAATTTCTGATACTACTCTGGTACAAATATCTCTGGTTATTTCTATCCAGGTCAGCTCACTCAATGTTAGTATGAGGAACATTGACAGCTGAGGGGTTACACTTTAGCTTGTCTTTATACCTGATCCATGGCTGTCTAACAGTCCTTTGTGCACTGTCAAGCTGGCTATACAGGAGGACCTTAGGTATTCTCTCATCACTCATCCTTACAACTTGACGAGCCTAACGAAGTTGTGACTGCATCAAGAAAGCCTCAATTCCATCAATGTTGCATTTTGTGAGAGGATCACCACTGGACACCTTATCGTCAGAAGCATAACTACAGACCATATGGAAACAACTTTTGTGGAAGACATACAGCTGATTGATATGGAACTTATATGAATCTAAAAATTTTCTATGTCTTATATGCAGAAAAAAGTCTATAGGTCTCATTGCAGAAAATACATTAGCATAATAGATCTAGAAATAAAATGTTCATTTTATAAGAGGATCAGACAAAAAACTATAATCACAAGTCTTTAAAAATTAATGTCTGATTTAGTGCCCCAACCCAATAATGCCTAATTTAGCCCCCCCACCTCGATAATGCCTAATTTAGTACCCCCTTAATGTCTGATTTAGCCCCCCACCCCACAACGATAACGTCTAATTTAGTACCCCCTTGTCTGATTTAGCCTCCACTTCAATGTCTAATTTAGCCCCACCTCGTTAATGTCTAATTTAGCCCCCACCTCGATAATGCCTAATTTAGTACCCCCTTAACGTCTGATTTAGCCCCCACCCCACAACGATAATGTCTAATTTAGTACCTCCCTTAATGTCAGATTTTTCTCCCAACCTCGATAATGTCTAATTTAGTACCCCCTTAACATCTAATTTAGCCCTCTTTTTTTATTTTATGTTATACTACTTGACTAATTAACCATTTTTCAATGGAAAGATGTCCAGCATTTAATAAACTGTGCTTAGTCTGGCATAGGGTCACCAATATTGATCACATAATGATGGAAAAAAAAAGTATCATTTAGGGTTCAACTCATGGATTTTTACAGCTAAATTTACACAAACTTGAGGGTTTACACATCTCTTCCCCCAACAAAAAAAAAATACTTTTTTTTGGGAGGGTTCTATTTCTGTTTGACAAAGTTTTGATATTTTTTTAGGAAAAAAAAAAAAAAATACTCAGAGAAATTGCATTTCTTTTCCATTATTAGGGGACACAGATGGTGAAAAGGGACTAAAATTTATTTCACATTTATTTAGGTAATTGAATGACAAAATGAAAAAAAATTGTTTCAGCCCTCAACATCTTGAGACTAATGGCTTTATAGATGGAGTGATAATACAACAAATGCTGTTTACAATGTCACATTGAGAAACACTAAAGATATTGTATTTCTCACCTCCCCATATACATTAAACTGCATAAATAAAACAATTATTAGTCTGAACAATTTCCTTCAAGAGATGAAACATATAATATTTTTTAACAACTATTATCCTGATATACAAATCTTATATATGTGTGTGTGTGTGTGTGTGTATATATATATATATATATATATACACATACATAATACCCCACACCAACAGTACAACTCGGTGTTTCATGTTCTAAGCAATCATCAGGTATTGATTTGAATTTACACTGTTTGAACCCTTACACATATCGTCTCTCTCTCTCTCTCTATATATATATATATATATAAAGTATGTGTAAGGGTTCAAACAGTGTAAATTAAATATATATATATATATATATATATATATATATATACAGTGCTGTTCGATAAAAGTGACTCACCTTATCCTTTGAATTTAGCTCAACTTTCGTTTCATCGGAGAAGAGAACATTCTTCCAGTCTACTACGGTGAAATTTTTGTAATAGTGAACCCATTCAAGTCTCTTAGTTTTGTTGGCTTTGCTTATTAGCGACTTAAACCTTCGTGTACAAGATTTGTAGGCTTGTTCTAACAGCCACCGACGGACTGTTGAAGAAGAAAGACTAACACCTTGCTCTTCACTTAGACTGGCTGCAATTTCTTGGCTAGTTATAGTTCTATTCTTCGACACGTCTCTCTTGATTACCCTGCCAGTTCTATCATCAATCTTTTTCTTTCGTCCCCTTGTTTCCTTCCTTGGAACAGGAGTGGCATCATTATGTGCCCTAAACACTCGAGAGACAGTTGATTGTGAGGTTATAGCAATTTCTGCAATTTCTCTCGTAGACTTGTCAGCTTTTGAGAGGGCAATAACAGAAACCTTAAGTGGTTCTGATGCATGTTTGTAACCTTTCATCTGGTTAGTGACTTGAGTAATCATTAGAATGCGATATCTGAGTCACTTTTTTTGCACAGAGTTTTTTTCCTGAATCTCATTTATATCCAAAATTATAATTATCAATAGAATACCTTAGGGGAATAAACTTTTTTCCTAGGTGGTCAGGAAGGGTCTTTATATTAGTAAGATTAAAATTATTTTAACCCCAAAAAACAATAGACAAAAATATATTTTCAGTAAAAAAAATCAAGTGAGTCACTTTTTATCGAAGAGCACTGTATATATGTATATATATATATATATATATATATATATATATATATATATATATATATGATTAATGTAAGTAAAGGTTTGTCACTTAGCTGATTGATGTTATCTTCAGCATCTCTTCAGGGGTATCAGCAAGATATATATATATATATATATATATAATGGCTAGCACATCCATCTGCTAGTGAGGCTGTCTCAGATACTTGCTCAGGCACATTTGTGTTTATTCAACACCCACAGAGCCAACCTGTGGTTTATACTGCAACTATGCTGAGCAGACCTTAGTTACAGTTTCTGGGAGAGAGTGTGTTATCTGGCATGATCAAGGCCAGTACGTTCAAACACTCAGTCACGATGGCTTGTGATTTCATGCTAGCACAACCATCGATGGCTTCTGAACAGCTCCATCTACCCAATTTCACTCACAAGGCTTGGGTCAACCAGTGGGATGGTTTTCAGGCACTTTCCAAATGTGCCACATGCTGGGATCACCTCTCCAGATTGATAACGTCAAAAAGTTACCTTCCTGACAAATCAACCATGGTGAGATTTGAACCCGGGTCTCATGGTCGGAAAGCGAATTTTCTAACCACTCGGCCACATACCCATATATATTTATATAGGTACAGTTTCATATAAAGTGTATATATGCACATGAGCCATTCTATATCAAATCAACCAAAATGTCCATGTCTATCAACTTGGATTTCAACGAAATTTTACTGTGATAACCATCCGAGAGAAACAGAAAACCTGAAAGCAGAAACTTTGTTTCAGCTATAGTCCAAGAGTTATGATCTATTTTTGATTCAGTAATGTTCAAGGCCCAAGAGCCACTCGAGGTAGAGCGTTTATGAGTAAGCAGTAAGAGAAACAGTTTATGAGGATATGTGGGGAAGTGGTTAACCCTAGACTTGAAGAAGTTAAGATTGTAAGATTGATTTGCTTTGCATGATTTCATGAAAAAACCAAAAAGAAAAAAATCCAGTCAATAATAAACAAACCTTTACATTTGCCTTGATAAAGTCCCCTAGAAGACAAAACACATCAGCTAAGTTTTCCTTTTATCTTTATTCATACCTTTATAAGCAGTATGTGTTTTTTTTGCAACTCATCTAAATGTTTCAATATGACAACATACAAAATTCATTGTAACAATGTCAATAGTGAAAATGCTGCATCCAGTTCGAATTTTTAATCAAAATAATTTACTAAGGTATGTGATAATATGTAGAAAAAGAAGAAGTGTTTTTATCTACATCTCAAGTGTTTCATAGACTAGTGAATGGTTCCTTTTAAAGTTCAGTCCGCTAAGCAGAATCCACTTTAACTAAAAAGGAATGAGAAGTAAAGGGATTTTCAGAGATCAAGTGGCAACAAAACCGGAAGTAGGGTATATCCAAGTGCTGGTCTATATTAACAGTTGTGCTTAAGATTGAAGAGAGTTTTGGTCTATCTTTGGGTATGTCCACCAAGCAGTTCTGAAGCCTCCATTTTGCATAAATAGATAATGTTAGTAGGAAGAGTTGACATAGGCAAAATTGTCCCAAGTATCACCTACCTACATACCCGGTTGAGCAAGCAAAAAATATATATATATATATATATATATATATATATATATATATATATATAATAAAAAATATGGGATACAGGGTTGGCATTCTTATTTCTCAACATTGTGTTCGCCTTTTATCTTGTTACCTTGTGAGCATGCAGCAGACCCTTTCCCAGTTTGTGGTGTATACCAAAGCAATCGAGGATAGAAATGCAACATGAAGGGTAGTTATTGATCACTCGGTGAAAAGCCTGGGCAACAGTTGTGTTGTATATTTACATTTCAACAGCTTTAGTAGAAGAGAGAAAAGATTGGATTAAAATGCCATTGTACCTCAGGCTTTGAAGATGTTTAGTATCAGGGAGTTGGCTTTCATAATTCAGTTATGTACCATGCGTGATGCCCACTTAGACAATCATGTATCTTTCGATACATGTCTGACGAGGCAGATTTTTTCCCTTAGTAGGTTGCCATTCCTTTCTGCAGTAGACCAGTTGCCATCCAAGGCTATAGAACCCCGTTTGTCCTGCTATTTACCCATAGCTGGAGGGAGAAGAAGAGGATTCATACCTTTCCCAAGGGTATTTACATTATACATACTCTATTCTCTCAGTAATGCTTTCCTTCATTCCTGACCACTGACAATCCCTTCCTCATTTTCAATGCGTTCCTACAGTAAAATCATTAGTAATCAGTCAGTCAGTTATGTGCTATGCATGATACACGCTTAGGCAATCATGTATCTTTTGATACATGACTGACAAGGCAGATTTTTTCCCACAGTAGGTTGCCATTTTTTTCTGTGTTAGACCAGCTGCCATCCAAGGCTATAGAAGCCAATCTGTCCTGCTTTTTACCCATAATTAGAAGGAGAAGAGGAGGGTCCATACCTTTCCCAAAGGTATTAGCATGTAAATGAATATAATGGATTCATAATTAAGATTCTTAATATGACATTATTTCTAGGGCCATAGCACCACATTTTGTTTGTTTCTTTATGACCACGTCATTTATATAATTATCCCATGACCATATATAACTTGTGGGTAGGGTTCTCTCTGGTCATTTCCACAGAGACATACCATTAACACTTTCTGTGCACATGTTGTGTAGAAAGATCTGCAAAAAGGGATGCTGACTGAGTTTAGTGCAAATGTGATGAGGTCAGATGAAGAGATATATTTCTTAGCTAAAACCAGTCTAACTTGTCCCAGTGTCATCTACCTACCCACCCAGGCAAAGCCCTAAATAGAATAAAAAATTTATATATGAGATACAGGGTGTGTGTTCTTAAATGCGATGTTTGTCTTTCATCTTGTTACCTCGTGAGCATGCAGCAGGCCTCTTCCCAGTTTGTGGTGCACCATTGAGAATTGAAATGCAATATAATCATTAGCAGGTCAGTGGGAAGCTTGGGTAAGAGTTGCATATCAACACTTAACGTTAATTTCTTTAGGCTAAATTATGATTAAACAAGTCAAAAACAGCTGTTGCAAGTTTATTTCATAACAAGTAAAAACACATGATTTTTCTTCATATGACCAAAATAAGTTGCAAATATTATTCGGTGATTTCTTCTCAACAAAACAGAAGATTTTTTTTACCTTATGTGAGTCTATCCTAGCATTAATGTTAGCTTATTTGGAATGTAGACTGAGGGAAAGTCAGCTATCGTTATTTAATATTAACATGTACACATGCATTTTTTTTTCACACCTGTACATTTTATGGTAAAACAAAGCTTTAAACAATATTAGTTTCATAAACACAGGACAATTGAAATTTTATTATGCTCAACTGAGCTGCAGTTGAAAGCTAGGAATCTGATTTGAGAAAATTTAAAGATTCAAGTTCTCTGCTTACTAATGGAAATCCATGTTGCCTTGCAAATACCATTGGCTTTCATAATTAGGGTTCTTAATATGACGTTATTTCTAGGACCATAGCATCTTGTTAGTTTGTGAGCATGCAGCAGACCCTTTCCCAGTTTGTGGTGCAGACTGACAACAGACATGCAATATAATCATTGGCTGGTTGGGGGAAAGTTTGGAGAAAGATCACATGTACCATGAATAGCAATCTTTTAAATTTCATGGGAAATGATAACTGAATAAAATTTGAATCCTGAATTCAAAAGTCTACAAAACATTTCCTGCTGTTAAAGAATGCCAAATATTTGAGATTTTACCATGGTGGCTCTAGATTTTGATCCACCAGGAATTATAAAATTTTGTAAACAGTATTTTAACATTTTACACAAGTCAATCTATGAAACAAATATAATCAACTTGAAGTTTTATTTTGCAACACAAACTAGTTTCTATGGCCAGCAAAATACTTAGTAAAAATAAACAAAAAATGCAAATGAGCCATTTTCTTCATTTCTAAAGGCTTATAACTATAAATATATATGGTGGACTCTCCTATCGTGAATGATAGTCAGCATTGGATGGTGCCTTTCGTTTTACACTTACGCATGCTAGCAGGGGTTATTGTGGAGAAAATCAGGTAAGGGAAAGTCACATTTCATTTGTGCTTTCTTAAGTGTGATAATAGCCCATCCTTACTGCAGGTGACAAAGGCACACTGACAGATGAAATTTGTTAAAGAGGGATTTTGATGGCATCTCTGCTTCAGAGCTTGATGAAGCTAACCACGGCGCTTCAGTCTACTGTCTTCAAAACTCTTTAACTTAATGAGACATGTCTTATGCCACACCTTTTGGTTTGATTGCTTCCCAGATTTTCAGATCAAAGTTGAGACATTTCAAGTTGTCTTTCAATTTGTCTTTGTAGTGTAAAAGTGGATGTCCAACTGAACGCTTGGAGTTTGGTAGTTGTCCATACAGCACCTTTTTTGGAAGCCTATGTTCATCCATTCTCACAACATGACCAGCCCACCTAAATATATATATATATATATATATATATATATATATATATATATATATAAAAACTGGTAAGATGAAACCAGAAATCTCTATTGTATATATCAATCTGAATACCCACACAGCCCGGTGGCTAGGATCAAAGTGTAGTATCTGCACTTTGTGAGCTGCCGGGTCGGGTGTCTGTCGAACTCTCTGCTTCCAGAGAGGAACTCGGACGAAGCTCCGCCGAAGGGTAGGGTTTCGTTGGGGGAGGTTGACGGAACTGGCCCACCTTGGCGGGTTTGGATGGTTATTTATTTTTGGCTGGGCCTACGCGCTCAGAGATACCCATATTAAGAAGGCCTTGTGCCACATTTGATCCCCGTGGGTGGATTGATAAATACCATCAATCTGTATGAATACCAAATTTCAGCCAGATATTTTTTCAGGATTTAAGTTATGAAGTGCTGAATTCAGACAATCATGCTACTGAAACCCAACATGAAAATCCAAATTTTAACAGGCCATAACTCTTTAACTATGGCTCTGATGAAGTTTATATTTTCAGGTTTTCCATTTCTATTGGTCCAGTATCACATAGTAAAATTTGATCAAAATCTGAGATGTGATCATGGGACAATTGGTTAATGTTGATGGAATGACCTATATATATATATATATATATATATATATATATACAGGGTGTTTCAAAAAATTTGATATCATTTCGCAATCTAATAACTTTGTTAGATCTCCTTCAAATGACTTCAAATTTTAATAGCATCTTTATGTTTAATGTTTGTTTTATGTTTTTATGTCTTTCTTATTTGTATTTTTATGTCCTTTAATCTTTTTCTTTCCAGGTATAAAAATGCTGTGTCTCAGGCGGTTCGCATATTGAACATTTGTGAAATCGTTCACATAATCCACATGCTTTTCAATTTCTCATTCAGATTTGGAAGAATAAATCTTATGATCTTCCACATTAATACTTTTTAATTTCATTTGCCTTAATCATGTACTTTCTGTGATATTTACATCTCAAAGGATATCAAATTTTTTGAAACACCCTGTATTATAAGGCAGCCTAGTACAAAAGCAGAAAACATTCAGTGAAAAAAAAAAAAAAAAATTGGTATATGGGTTGTTGTCAGGAAGGGCATCTGGCAGTAAAATTTATATTTTGTACAGCTTATGAGCTTTTAAAATGATAAAGATGACCTCCAAGAATTTAAATAACAAATTTCATGCTGATGTTTGTCAGTCTTTTAAGGAAAAAAAAAATGGTTTGGCACTAAGGAGAGCATCTGGTTATAATCCATGAGCTCTATAACATGCATGAATGTAAAAAAAAAAAAGATGGCGTAGGTAGCAAGTCTGCAAAAGCAGAAATGGTTGGACCACAAACACAACCGAAGAAGATCGCTTAGCTTCAGAAAGAGTATATGGCAGTAAAGACAACGTCTATTTGAAGGTTGAAAATAGCAACTCCCGATCAGCTTTAAAAGAAAAAAAAAAAAAAAACATCCATATGCACAGAATAATAATAATGTTCATCAGAAGGGATGCAAAATAACACCAGTTCACTTGCTTGATATTGACTGACGTGAAAAAGGGCATCAGGTTGTATTTAAGAATAAAAAAAAAAAACAACAACAAAATGACCAACCAGCACATTATGAGGCATTTTGAGGAAGCAGGTAAAGTTCAACACAGAAGACGCCCTTCAGTGATGGCATGTTAATGTCAGGAAGGGCATCTGGCAGTAAAACACATAATGCTGGAAGAGCATGGTTGATCTTAAAAATAGGCTTGCTGTGAGACGTGTATTGGAAGCTGAAAAGCAAATTTCAAGAAAATATTGTTTCCAAGTTGTTTTGATTGAAATGTTCTGTTTTCTTGGTGGGGGAAGGGTGAATTGTGTAATTTTTTTCTTTGGCGGGGAGGGGAAATTATGTCATATTTTTTTTCTTTCTTCTTCCAAAAAAAAGGCATAAAAAAAAAACAAATATCCACACCATGGAAATTACAAGCATTTGTATCTCAATATAGAAAACATGAAAACCTCAAAAAAAAAAAAAAAACAAAAAAAAAAAAAAAAAAACATTTAACAAAAACAAAGAAACTAAAAAAAGCCAGTAAAAAAGCACTGGATAAAATTTGTTAACAGGCAGTTATATAAGACAACAGAGGAAGCTGTGGAGAACCACGACTGCCTACATTTCACAGACAAATGCTTATAATAAGCCTCCATTTTCAAAAAGCAGTAAAGTTTGACATCGAAGGCATCTACAAATGACAAAATGGTTTGACATCAGCGTGGGCATTTGGTAGCCAAATATGTGCTACGAAACACCCAATTAAGTTGCATGCTTCTTACAAAACTTTCCACGTAAATACAAACCAATCACTGCAAAAAGATGTTCTATAGTTTGTAACAGAGTGGTTGATGTGAGAGAGGGCATCTGGATGCAAAAGATATACAGTATATATACACCTGCCAGAAAAGTAGAATGTTTCCAGTGCCTATGATACATGACGAGACTGTAACAGATGGGTCAGCTTGAGAGAAAGCATCTGGCAGTAAAAATTCACTTTTAGAGAGATTTTTGAACAGTGAAAAACATTGTCTAGGGCAGGCATTCAAGCAAGTATAAAACATTGATGAGCAAAGAAATCAAGCAAGTAGGTATAGTTTAGCATCAGAGAGGGCATCTGATTGTAAATATTTACACTACCTAATTCTTGCTTAATTTTTTTTTTATAATATACAGCCTTATACAAGCAGAAAATGTTCAATGCAGATAACACCACCCAATCTGCTATAGATAGTCCAGGCATCAGGAAGGGTATCTGGCAGTAATGGGGTAAATGGTCAGAACTGTAGAAAAATTAAATAAAAACATCTTAAACTACAAACTTTCGTTGGTCTTCAACCAAACTTGCATGAAATAAAAATTTCTGCTCACCCATATATATATATATATATATATATATATATATATATATATATATATATATATATATAGAGAGAGAGAGAGAGAGAGAGAGATGCTGTCTTTGTGATTTGAAATTTCATAAGTGAGTTTCACCAAATACAATCTTCAGGCAGTCTTCCATTCATGGATTTTCTCTTATCCCAATTTGTTGGCAAGGGTTACCATGGCAACCCTGCTACTTAAAAACACATTTGTGTGTGTGTGTGTGTGTGTATATATATATATATATATATATATAAACAATTTTTTCCTTAGATTTTTTTAAAAAGTTGTTTTGAGAATGCTTATAGAGTGATATGATAAAGAAATACACAAATTTGAAACATGAAATGGGTTTTCCAAAATTTCATCTTACATTCTTTGTTCAGATATTTCATACCAACCATTTATTGTATAGATGCGCATGTTATATATACACTATTTTAAAGCATGTTTGAACAATATACAAAAAAAAGTAAATGTGAAAATATACACACACACACATACTGTAGACATTAGTATGTAACGCATAATTAAAAATACTGGCTTGTGTACATATGAAATGTTTACACAGTACTTTATAACATATAAGCAGTACCGAGAAAAAACTTTACCAAAAAATATCTCTATTTTTCCTTTTTACTACAGAATTACAATGCAAGTTCTTTTACTATAGAAAGCATTGGAAATGTTTTTATTATAGAAAACCATTGTAGAAACAATTTTTTTTGTAGAAAGCATTCTAAATTATTTTTCTGTAGAATTGCATTGCAGGAAAGATGATTTTTATTATAGAATGCATTCTAAATGATTTTGCATTGTATGAGAAATTAGTTTACTATAGGAATTCAGGGTAAGTGATTTTATATAAATTTAAATAATCTTGTTATTTGAATGTATTGAAAATGATTTTAGCATAGAAAACCATTTTAGGAACAATGCTTTTGCGATAGAATTGTATTGTAGGAGAAATGATTTTACTATAGAAATGTATTGTAAGAGATGTTACTACAGAACTATATGACATACAGATTTAGAGCATATTAGAAAATTGTAAAGCATAGTCTACAAAAGCCTTCAAAATAGCCATTGACTTGTTAAAGGGCTCAACTCTTGAGTATATTTTTGAACCCAAACTCCATATCATTTTCTGAACTAACTTGATATGATGTTAGCAAAAAAAAAAATCACAAATGCAAAGGCCTATGAATTGACGTCTGAAATGATTTTGTTGTATTGCATGGTTTTCTGAGCGATTTAGTCCAACAGCAATAAATATATAATTGTGTAATATTTTAATGTTTAATGCACAACACGGATAGTCAAGGAAAAAAAAAATCTTTAAGCATTTTTTTTTAAAGCAGTAAAATTGTACGATTTTAAATTCAACATGTCCCCAAATAAAAATCATTGTCTTTTTTTAAAAGAAAAAACTTTTTTCATTTCTTCACCCCCAGCATTTAAAATTTGGCACTATAGCAAAAAAAAAAAAAAAAAAAAAAAAAAAATCTCCCTGATAAAAAAAAATAACCAGAAGCTTTCATCAGTGAAATATAATTTTTATATGTTCCCTTAAAAGGGATCAGCCAGGCTGCTATAGGATTAACAGACATAAAGGCAGAGAAATACAACTGCCAACCCCCTGCCATAATGAATGAAAAAGAAAATTTCACAACTCTTGCAAAAATTATTGATCATATATGCAACAGACATTATTAAAAATAGCCAAAAGTGCAAAAAAAAAAAAAACACCCAATGTCTAGATGCCCTCTCACAAGTATGTATATATATAAATATATATATATTTGATAAATTTGGATAACTCTAAATGAATAAATTAGGATATGTTTTTGTTTAACATTTTTTTGTCCTTTAATTTTTATTGAAGCAACAACTGATCAAGTTCATTTGATTCTGGTTAATTTTGGATAAATAAGAACCCTTGAATTTGTGTATTCTGGCATACATGATAGATGAAAATAATTCAGGATTTAAAAAAAAAAAAAAAAAAAAAAACATCTTTATATTAAAACTGTAAAAGTATAAAAACAATCAATTTTACTATTGCCAAAGATTTTGAGAAGATTCATTATTGTTATTATTATTCCAAGAGTTGACTAGAAAAATTGAACCTATTTGTTTTGTTGCTTTTCATTATCATAACATTACATCTGGTTCATTCTATGGACTTCCTCAGGTATACAAAGAGACATTGGGTAATTCATTATCATTCTAAGAGTCGATCAGACGACAGAAAACATTTTGGTTGATCCATTCTTTAGCCTTTTTCACATGTACAACATGTAAGGTAAGTGTGAGTTTCATTTCTTATAGAAAGAATATGGCAGTCCAAAATAAACAAGAAGCTAATATACTAGTCATCTTGTCTAATTCACAGTATTTGAATACATTTTGATCTATCCATTTAACACAATTCCATATATACATAGGGGTGCTATGCAACACCTTCCCTGCTAAGCCAAAAATCATTATATTCTGATATCCAAACTGTCCTGACAAGTTGTTTTTTTTATTCTTGTAGAAGGCTGTAGAATGGATTGGCTGAAAATATTGTGATAGCAACAGAAGCAACATAAAGTATTTTTAAGCAACTTTCAGAACAATATTTTCTTTAATTCTTGCATAGAATTTTAGTGTGTGTGTTTTAAAACAATATAAAGATTTCATTCGAAAACGGTCAGCCAGGATAATTCTGGAAGATAACGTTTTTAAGAGAAGCAATCTTTGCAATTAGGGTGCTCAATATCAAAAAAGAGAGAGAGAACTAATAATAGTAATAAATAAAATCAGATGTTCACCTATCTTGTCTCCACAGTGGGTTTTGCAGAATCACAACCACTCTTCAGGAGGGTATCTTTTTAAATTTTATATAGATCATGAGAAAGGAAGAAAGAAGTCAAAGTTGTATAAGACTTTCATATTCCTGTGATCAAATATAAAAAAGAAAGACATTATGAAATGAAAAATAAATATAGGAATTATAAAATATATACATGGGGATGCTGAAAATGTGTCCGCCTAATCAAGCTCTTCCAGATCAAATTCTGATGTTATCATTTGGTCAAATTTTGGTAGATGGTTAGGCCAAGAATTTTTCAGTACACCTTTGTAAAGCGTCATCAAAGTTTTAAAAATCATAATTTAAAGTTATATACCCTGATATATTTTATAATACAGGCGGACCATTGATTACCCAGCAACTAATGGTCCAGTACCCTTTTTAATCTTGTGCCTCTTTGAATTTAGACAAAATCCCCCAAGTGTAGTTCAGTAAGTTATGTGCCATGTGTGATACACGCTTAAGTGATCATATATCTTTCGATACATGATTGACGAGGCAGATTTTTTTTTCCCTGCAGTAGGTTGCCATTTCTTTCTGCAGTAGACCAATTGCTATCCAAGGCTATAGAATCTGGTCTGTCCTGCTATTTACCCATGATTGGGGGGAGAAGAAGATTCATACCGTTTCCAAGGGTAAGTGAATGTAATGGATTCAACTGGAATTTGAACTCAGCTCTCTGATTCCTCAATCCTAGCCAGTATCTATTACTCCACCATGCACTGCACTTAAATAGGCCTGCAAGAAAAGTGTAAAATTAAACAATTCTTCAGGCAAATGATCATGGTGAGGTTATAAATTTGCATAAAGGAAACATTTGACATTCAATTATCAGACAGTGGTAATATCAGTGGAAATTTTAAAAATCTTCTGTTAATTTGCAGTATAAGCACCAAAACCCCTGGTATTGAGAATATACAATTCTTGTGTGAAATTGCCTGGTTATCTCGAAAATGACGTTAAAACATTACACTTGATTACTGTTTTCGATTTATCATCAAAGTTTGATCTCTTTCATGTCTGGACGCCATTAATGGCGTTATTTACATATGTTTTCATCTAATAGCAATGCATCAAAGCTTACTTAGTTAATTGCCTTTCGACAGATTTTCGTATCTTACTGGTCTTGATTACTGCACGATTTTCACTGATGTTATTTTAAAATGTGCTTATTTTTTAAAATGATTTTTAAATGAATAATACTTTTTCTTTATTGTCCTTAATAAATCTGTTTATAGCTAATGAAACAGAATCTCATGCTAAAATGTAATTTATGAAGCTTTAAATTCAATAAACTTTCACGACATATAAAAAAAAAAAACATTGTTAAAAAAAAGGAAAAAATTCTTTTTTACTTTTCAGGCATGTAATTTTTATTTTATTGTAATTGTCAGATTTTACGTTTTTTACGCATTCATTTCAAACTTTGCACACTGCGCAGTAATCAAGACAAGTGAAACCTCTGTGCTATATGACTACTTATGGTAAACATATATAAACAAAGCCAGTAAAGGTGAATGTTCTGTGTATGTGAGGAGAAAGAAGTTGAACTTACATTGTCCATAACTTCTAAACGGTAATCTAATCAAGTGCAATTTTTTAATGTCATTTTCCAAAATAACCAGGCAATTCCACACCAAAATGGCGCATTCTCAATATCGAGGGCTTTTGGTGCTTATACTGCAAATTTACCAAATCTTTCTCTTTAAAGTTTTTCATTAAAATAGTCTTTTCATGTCCACTGTTATCATTCTTTCTAATATTGATGGGGAGTTTCCTTCCAAGCATTTTGTTTAAGGCAGCATGGAAAGCTAACAGACTGATTATATTATTTTCCTTTCTCATTACGCATGCTGCCCATTTTTGTCCCAGCTGCTGTTGGATGCGTTCAAGCAAAGTCAATCTTGTTAAAGTTCTTTCTTTATGATTCTGTAGCACCAGTCTATTGGGTCTTATGAAGTTTTGCCTTCTTTAAGATCTTTGCTTGAACCCATTTTTAATTATTGACCTGAGGAAAATGTTGTCTAAGTACGATGTGTATATGGCATACTTACCCCCATGTATACCCTTAATCCAACCCCCAAGAACATAGTATACCATGCTCCAA